>CAUYLG010070834.1:0-107495 GCA_963573385.1 Cacajao melanocephalus
CCGCCCCCCGCCCCCCCCCCCCCCCCCCCCCCCCCCCCCCCCCCCCCCCCCCCCCGGCCCCCCCCCCCCCCCCCCCCCCCCCCCAAGAAAAGAAAAAAAAGATGTTGCTCCATTCTCTTATGGTTTGCATTGTTTCTTATGAGAAGTCTGCTGTCATTTTTACCTTTGTTTCTCTGTACGTAGGGGGTCTCAGGCTATCTTTAAGATTTTCTCTTTATCACTGGTTATAAGCATTTTTATTATGATTTGCCTTGGTGTAGTTTTCTTAATGTTTATTCTGCTTGAGGTTGTCATTGATTTTCTTGAATTTGTGGTTTATGGTTTTCATCAAATTTGTAACATTTTTGTTTATTATTAAAGTATTTCTTTTTCACTTCTCCCTTTCTGAGACTCCAGTGGCATGTGTATTGGACCACTTGGTATCGTCCCACAGCTTAAATAGCTAGAAAAACACATGGTAGGAAATAACAAAGATAAAATCAAGAAATTAAAAGTAAGAGAAAAGGAAAGAGAGATATTAATTAAGAACTGAGTCTTTGTAAAAAGCACAATAGATAAACTTCTGGCAAATCTAATAGTAAATGAAATAATATAAAGATAAGGAAAGTTTATTTGGTAAAAGGAAAGTAAGAATATAGGAGATTTCAGAATTATAAGAGAAGGTGATGTGTAGCTCTTATGTACAGCCATGTATGACTAAAATGGAAAATCCTGATGAGTTAAATCATTTCTGCTATCTAAGAAGAAATCCTATAAAAAGCCTGTGTCCAAGGAATACATTGGAAATATCATTAGATAATTATTTACAACAAAAGCACTAGGCCTAAATTGCTTTAAGATAACACTCTCTCAAATTATCAAGGAACAGTTAATTTTTACATCACACGAACTATCTAAAGCTTTAAAAAAAAGATTGGAAGCTTCTTCATTTGTTTTACAGAGCTAATTTAACCTTGACAATTGACCTTGCTAATGTAAATGGTACTGCTCCCCCCACTTCATTTTATTTTTTAAATGGTTATTGGTATGGTTTACATATTTTGCATAAAAGAAAATTACTTTTTGGCCAGGCGTGGTGGCTCACACCTGTAATCCCAGCACTTTGGGAGGCTGAGGCCGGCAGATTACCTGAGGTCGCGAGTTTGAGACCAGCCTGGTCAACATGGTGAAACCCCATCTCTACTAAAAATATAAAAATTAGCCAGGCATGGTGATACGTGCCTGTAATCCCATCTACCTGGGAGGCTGAGGCAGGAGAATTACTTGAACATGGGAGGCGGAGGTTGCAGTGAGCCCAGATTGTGCCATTACACTCCAGCCTGAGCAACAGAGCAAGACTCCATCTCAAAAAAACAAAAGGAAAATTAATTTTTAAAAAATTTATTTCTCTTACAGTCAGCAACCTCATTGAATTATTGTTTCTAATTCCCTCCCTTGTTTCCTGGCTGTTCCATGACCCTTTTGATTATAGTTTAGGATGACAAATTTATGAGGTGTGTAGGATGGGAAATTATGTGATTACAAATTCTACCGTGTGTATGAGGAGTGGCAGGTGAGAGGGGAACAATGTAGGAAGTGATCGACCTGTGGATTAAGCAAATACACATTCACTCTGTTCTCCACGCTCCTTTCTTAAGGCCTATTGGATTGTCTCCTAGTGCATCTCCCTAACTCCATTCTAACCTTCTCCAATCTTCCCTGAACTGTTGCCAGTGGAAACTTTCCAAAAGATGAGGTTACTCACCTGCTTAGAATTGTGCTCTGGCTCTGTTTTTAGACTTAAAGGGAAATTCATTGTTGTACTTACCACCAAGTGCTGAGCAGCTAGCACTCGGTAAGTGTTTATCCAGTGGATGGGCTTCGCTGGCATCTGAGACTTGTTTAGATTTGCTCCTTCCCTATCTTTCGTTTCTCATTCTGCCCCCGTTGAACTGTACACCGTTCCTCAGAGGTGTGTGCCCATCTTTGCCTCTGCCTTTGTATGTGCCCACCATTCCTCTCCCTGTGGAATTATGTTCTGGTTCTGTGTGTTTCAATAGCCCCTTTTCTGTCCTCCATTGCAGTGCTTACCACTCTTTAATTATAGTTTAACTACAGTTATCACTCTTTAATTACTTTCCCTGAGTACTGAGCCCCATGAGGAGGAGGCCATGGAGCTGTGCCTTTCACGTAGCTGCACCCGCAGTACCCAGCACAGAGCCTGGTGCGTACATTCTCCACCAGCCTGCACGAAATGTTTATTGAATTGAATTAGCTGGCTCCTTTCTGTTTTGCCTTTCTGTGTCTGGGATATTGGATGCCAGCATCCAGCTAAGTTATGTTTGTGTTAAACATGAATTGAAATGCAATTACAGCTGGCAATGTGGTTTGAGAGCTGAGTAATAGAGTAAATAAGAAGAGTGACTTAGTCACAAAGACCAGTTTATCTCCTTTCCTTTCTTGCCTCCTGTCATTGGGCATGACTCATGAACGGCACGAGTTCAAATTGTCTTCTCTTAAATCCCATCACTTTAACTCTTCCTGCCCTCCTTGTCTTGCTGGGTGTCTTTCAGGGCCCCTTTGTTAAAACCAGCAAGAAGCTCAGAGCCAGGTCCTGCAGTCTGAGTTGGTTGGCGCCAGAAGAGGCTGTACTCCCTGGGCAGACAGAGGTGGAACCAGCACCCTGGGTGGGAGTGTGCACAGGGCCGCTGAAGTTTTGGCTGGTCCCAGGATCACTAGTTTTCACTATTGACCACCTCCTGCTAGGACCCTAGCTAAGGCAAACACAATGTCTTTTATCAAAGACACTGCCACCTTACCTTAGACCCATTGCTTTCATAGCCTTCTTGAATTGCATTCAGGAATTGTGTCTTAGGTTGGACACCTTGAGGTTAACTGATTTGGCTTGATGGTTCTTTTTGTTTTTTGAGAGGGAGTCTCACTCTGTGGCCCAGGCTAGAGTGCAGTGGCGTGATCTTGGCTTATTGCAACCTCTGCCTCCTGGGTTCAAGCGATTCTCACGCCTCAACCTCCTGAGTAGCTGGGATTATAGGTGCATGCCACCACACCCAGCTAATTTTTTGTACTTTTTTTTAGTAGAGATGGGATTTCAACATGTTGCCAAGGCTGGTCTTGAACTCCTGAGCTTAGGAAATCTACCCACTTTGCCCTCCCAAAGTGCTAGGATTACCGGGGTGAGCCACCACACCCAGCCCCTTGTTCTTAAGAAGGCACCGAGATAGCCTGCGGTCTCCACTCAGAGGTCTCTGGAATCTTTCAGACTGTGCACTTGCTTATTAATATGCCTTTCTATTGTTTCTCTAAATCAGCTGGCATGCTCATTTTATAAACCCTCTTTCCAGGGTCCAAAGGGAGATTTCATCAAACTTTAGAGATGGAGCAGAGGAAGAGGGAAGCTTTCATTTATTAGCAATTATTTATTAAGCCCCCACTATACATAGGCCTGTACTGGGTGCTGTGAACTGAGTGGTGAATGGTCAGATGTGGCACCTGCCTGTGTGGAATTTACAGACCCATACTGAAAGACTAAAAATGAAAAAGGGGGCAGCAGAGATTGCAGCACCCTCCAGTGGCCTTCTTCCTTCCCAAGATTAATCCCGGTAGGTGAGTTCTCATTTCCCCATGTTCCTGCTTGGCTTTTGCTCAGAATTTCCTCCCTCATTGTGCTGTCAATCTCTCCCCCTTCTCTACATCTTCCTTTCCACAAAAACATGCCTCTGTCCCCTCTGTTCGTAGCAGCTGCTGTCCCCGCCACCCTCCGTCCATCTCCCCAGCCTCTCCAGCTACCATCTTTGTGTGCCCTACTCCCCAGAATCATCCCTGCTTGCCACCTCCTCTCCAATATCCCCATTCACCCCTCAATTCCTAAATTGTCTGACTCGCTGGCTCTTTCCTAATCCTTATTTTTCTTGACCTCAATTGAGCTTTGGATACTGTTGACCAATTTCATCCTTCCTTAATATGTTCATTTTCTGAATGCAGAACTAGTACATGTTCATTATAGATGATATCAAAGATTTTTATCAAAAGCACAAGGAGGAAAATAAAGGCAACCTGTAATCCACTCAGGAAAACCGTTGTCAACACTTTCACTCTCCTTTAGTTTGTGTGTGTGTGTTTTAGCAGTAATGGGATTCTATTTCCATAAATTTTATAACCTGCTTATTATTGCATTATATTTTCTTACAGTATTTTCTTAGCTCATCAGATATTCTTCTGTAGTCCTTCTTTCCTGAAGCACTGCATCCTTTCCATTCGATTTCAGCTGCGTTCAGCTTTGTTCCCCTCTGACTCCCCTTCTTGTGGAAGCCTCTCCCTCACCGTGCACACTGCCCAGTTCCCACCCGGCCTCCTGCACTGAGCACTGTTCTCTCACTTGGTGTCTGGCCCTGCCAGGCACCGCGCTGCCGACCGCGCACAGCCAGCCTGTGCTCTCTATAGCACCAGGCCTCCGTTTCCACCAGCCTGCTGGACAAGCCCACAAATCACGGCTGGCTGACAGTTCAACCTGAATATTCCCAAACCGAACTCTTCTGTTTCCTTACCACTCCCAATAGAAGACCCAACCCACAACTACCCTTCTTTTGAATGTCCCCACGAGACAGAGGCCAGAATCCTCCCAGGGCTCCTCTGCCGTCCCTGCCTGCCAGCACCCCATGAGGCATTTCTTCATCTTTTCATTCTCCTCTTCCGTCTCTGCTTCCACCTGGATGAGGTCCTCACAACTCTTGACCTGGGTAGTTTCTTCTAAGCAGTCTCTGACATCTCCCATTATGGCTCCAGGTTTCTCCTGTAAGCACCACTCTGAGAATTCCTCTTCCCTGCCTGGGGATCTCTAGCCATGCGCCCCTTCTTGCTCCCTAGGATGGGGCAGATCCTAAGACAGCACCTGCCCTGCAGCCTCCCAGGTTCCCCGCCCCCGCCACCAGATCTCTGTGGTCGTATGGTTGCTCTCCTCTCTCTCCTGTGTGGCCAGTGGTCCAGCCAACCCCACGCTTCCCACACATGCCAGGGAGGACCCACACCCCAGCCTCTTCTGTCCTGTCTTCTAGGGGTGTGCCTGCCCCTCTGTCCCCGCTTCATTTCTGCCTGCTAGCACTTTGTGATACATCCCACCTGAAGATGGCTTTGCTTCTGTTTACCCTCCCGGGAGCTTGCCTCTTATTCTTCTGCCTTATGCTTCCTTTTGAGAGCTCTTGGCACTTGGTACCCCCTTACAGCATGGAGGTGATTGTGTGTTACACTTCTGGTGACACCAGATATCCGTGCTGTGTCTGCCCCTGCACTCATTGCTTCCACACACACTGTTTATTTCATACAATAACCCTGACAAGTTGCTATTGCAATCTTGTTTTACAAGTAAGAAAGCAAAGCCTCTGAGAGCTGAAGGGTGTGGCTGAGCTGAGGTCAAACCCAGGTCTCCTGCCTCTGCGTGGCTCTCTTCCCTGTGCCCTCACTCCTGATTCAGCTTACCTGGGAGCCATCCTCGGAGGGAGGGGAGGGAGAGGCTTATGTATCATAAATGCCTAGTGAATGTTGGCTGAAAGAAAAGGAAAGACTTGTGGCCTGAAGAGAGGAATTGCAGCCTAGTGATGATGGCACATTGTTGGGGAGGGCTCTATGTGAAGCCAGGCCTGCCTGCATATCTGGGTGTGGAAGGGAAGCAGTGATTCCGATGCAACACCAATACTTAGCATTGATTAAGAGATGACTGTGTACCGACCAAAGCACTTTATTTGGTGCTGTAACTACAACTGTATAAGCTAGGACCTATTGTTTCCATTTATAGAGACAGAAGCTGAGGCTCAGAGAGGTTAAGTAACACAGCCAAGGCCACACAGCCACTACTGGTTGGTGAATCCAGGATTTGAATCACATTTGTCTAGTATCAAGGCCCGTGTTTTAAACTCTGTATGCCACTGGCCTGGGAGGCTGGTATGGGGTCATGTGGAACAAATGTTGTTATCCCAGATTCTAGCTAGGAAGGGGCTTTGGAGCCCACCCTGCTTTGCTTTTTCTTCTCTGCTCAGCACATGCACCCTCCATAATGAAATCACCTTGAACTCCTTGGATGCTGTGTTAGAGAGAGGGTTGGAGAAACTTGTCTTTAAAAAAAAAAATTTAACAATATCTCATGACATTTCAAAAATTATCAAAGCTCATCTCAGAAAATCTAAATCATATAGAATCCTATCAACCAAAGAGTGAAAATATTACCTTTCTTTTTTTCTCTAATGCCAATACATCTCGTTGACAGTTTGCAAGTATCTTTCTAGACTTATGTTTTCCTTTTTACCAAAAAAGTATTTATTTTTAATTAAATAAGGAATGGAAGAATATTTTATCTAAAAAAAATAACAGCCAAAGCTTAAGTACCTTTCATCCACACCAGTTTGCTCATTTTTCTTCCTGACTTTTTTCTCTGCATTTATATGTAAATGACTTACAGAAATATATCGTTGTAATTTGTGTTTTTAATATAAATTAGATCATGCCATCAGTCCATGCTTTATTTTTATGAAAGATGTACATGTGTCACGTAGATCTTTCTAGACTCGTGTGTGTAGACCTTCCCCACTCTTGTTCGCAGGTGTGTGACGCTCCGTGGTTGAGTCAGGGCCGCAGGAGCCTTCTCCTGCTGCTCAGCCTGTAGTTCTTTTGCCTTCAGTTTTTCACTCAATAGAGCTTTTAGTGCGTGCCTCCTTGTTAAGGTTGTTGGATTTAGCAAATGAAAATACAGGATGAATATTTTGAAAAATTTTTTAATTAAAAAAAGTATTTTTTATTTGTCTGAAATTTAAATTTCACTGAGTGCCTGTGTTGTCTGTAGCAACTCTGTTCCTTATGCACATTTGTGAGATTTGGAAAAAAAAAATTTCTTTTTAAGGTCTGTTATCTGATTTTTAAAATTAAAAAGTTATATTACAAAATATATAGAGAAGGATAGAGAACAATGTAGCAAATGCCTACGTATCCACCATGCAGCTCTTCCAAGTCTTGATGTTTCATGAATTTATGTCAGATTTCTTTTTTAATGAAAGAAAAAAAACACGGATGCCCATGCATCCCCCAGGCCCATGCCTCCTTCCTTTCCAGAGTCTCTACTGCTCTAAGTTTGGTGTTTTTTATTCCTAGATATCTTTTCGTGTTTTCACAGTCTATATAGGTGATATCTTACATGGGATATATGACATACTTGTATGTATTTTTTAACCTTTTTTTTTGTGTGTGATGGAGTTTCACTCTTGTTGCCTGGGATCGAGTGCAATGGTGCTCTCTCAGCTCACCGCAACCTTCACCTTCCGGGTTCAAGCGATTCTCCCGCCCAGCCTCAGTAGCTAGGATTACAGGTATGCGTCACCATGCCTGGCTAATTTTGTATTTTTAGTAGAGACGGAGTTTCTCCATGTTGGTCAGGCTGGTCTCAAACTCTCGACCTCAGGGGATCCACCCATCTCGGTCTCCCAAAGTGCTGGGATTACAGGCGTGAGCCACTGTGACTGGCCAACATGTTTTTTTCTTAGCAGCATTCTTGAGATATTTTTCCTCGCTGATACAGCTCTAGTTCATGTATTTTCAAGGGGTATAGAATTATATTCCACGAATATACTATAACTTATTTATCCTTCTGTTGGGGAGGATTTGGGTCATTTTTAATAATGTAATTCTATAAACAATGTTGTAAATAATATCCTTTTGTCTTTATGCTAAGAATTTCTCTAGGAACAAGTTAGGAATAGAATTGCTGGTCACTTTCACCCTTCTGGATATAGTCATGTGCCCTCTGAAATGGTATGCAGGTTCAGGTTTGTGCTCCACTTACTTTGTTGGACATTTGCAGTTTGGTCAGTGATTTGCCATTTTGCTTGTGGATGATGTCTTTTTCTTATTGCTTGGGAGGGTTTTTATTTATTTATTTATTTATTTTTGAGACAGAGTCTTGCTCTATCCCCCAAGCTGGAGTACAGTGGCACCATCTCAGCTCACTGCAGCCTCTACCTCCTGGTTCAAGTGATTCTCCTGCCTCAGCCTCCCTAGTAGTTGGGATTACAGGCACCCAACACCACGCCCGGCTAATTTTTGTGTTTTTAGTAGAGATAGGGTTTCACCATGTTGGCCAGGCTGGTCTCAAACTCCTGACCTCAAGTGATCTGCCCACCTCAACCTCCCAAACCGTGGAGATTACAGGTGTGAGCCACCGTGCCCGGCCTGGAGGTGTTCTTTATTTCCTTATTTTGGATGTTAATCCATTGTCACTGTGCACTGCTCCCAATCTAAGGCTTATCTTTTTACTCTGTGTCTTGTGTCCTTTGTAGGATCTAAGTTTTTAATTTTAGGGCAGTGAGATTTATCAGCCTGTTCTTTTATAGATGGTTTTGTGCATGTCCATCTATTTATTTGATACTTATCTCTATTAAAACATAAAATAGTCCACATTTTTTTCTAAAAGTTTGGAAGTTTTGCTTTTCACATTTAATCTTTAATCCACCAAGAATTTGTTTGACAAATTGAGGTAGAACTCAACTTGGTTTTTCCTCTGTAGTGATGATCAGGTGTCTGGGTACTATTGATTGACTAGTCCCTACATCAGCCACTGATATGTCACTGGCAGTGCTGTGGTAGACCAAGTGTCCTGTGGCTGAGGGAGCCAGCCTTCCCCTGGGTGCCGACCAGCCACAAGGCAACCTCTAGGCTGCTGATGCTGCTCTCTGCAGGTTTGTGGAGGTTCAGGGCCATGTCATAGCTTGGCTCTCTAGATGCAACAGAAACGGGAGGAATTCTGGCCCAGAGCCTCCCTCCTGATGACCTGGAACAGGGAGGATGTACCTGCTCTGATGTGGCCAGTTTCCCTGCCCATGTGTATCTCCCATTTCCTGTCTCGTGGGCCTCCCACAGAGCTGTCTTCCCTGCCTGGCTCCCTTCAGCCATCAGGAGGTGCAGACCTAGGGCTCCTAATCTCTTCATGTCTTCGGGGGCCTTTGCTGGGAATTGAGATCTGCTTTCTGCCTCCCTGCCCAGCCTTACAAAGCCATCCCCTCTGTGCCTGGCTTGGCCAAGCCACCTGTGCCACAGGTAGAATGAGGAAAGGGCTATCTTATGTAGTCTTGAATGCACCAAGCTTCATCTTTGTGTATTTTTCATACTATACATTCTTTTCATGGTACAATCAGCCATTTGGCAAACTATCTGATAGTGTACTGTAAACAGGGCATGGGGCTAGGTACTCAGAAAAATATCCCATGAATAAGATAATATCTTTACTTTAAGGACCAGAGTTAATAGTAAGTAGGTAACATTTTTTGAGTATCTACCATGTGCCAGGCCTTATGCCAGGTACTTCTAAAAATACTAATAGCATTATTGAGATATAATTCGTACACCACAAAATTCACTTTTTGAGAGTATACAGTCCATTGGTTTTTAGTGTAGTCACAGAGTTGTACAACTATCACTGCTGTCTAATTTCCAACATTGTCATCACCCCCTAAAGAACCCCCAACTCATTAGCCATTCTCTCCATCAGCTTCCCCTGCTCCCAGACCCTGGCAGCACTCATCCACTATTGTCTCTAGAGATTTTCCATTTCTAGACTTTTCATATAAACAAAAATATTCTAATATAATATGTGGTCTTTTGTGTCTATCTTATTTTACTTAGCAAACTGTTTTCAGGGCTCATCTAAGTCGCATTATGTATCAGTACATCATTCCTTTTATGACCAACTATTATTTCATAGTGTGGATATGCCACTTTTTATCAGTTGATGGACATTTGGGTTATTTCTGTGTTTTGATAATTAAGAAAAAATGCTGTCATGAACATTCATGTGCAAGTTTCCGTGTAGGTGCATGTTTCCATTTCTCTTGGGTATATAACTAGGAATGGAATTGCTGGGTCATATGGCAACTCTATGTCTAACATTTTGAGAAACTTCCAGACTGTTTTCCAAAGTGGCTGCCCCCTGTTACAATCCCACCAGCAGTGCAGAGGGCTTGCATTTGTCCACATCCTTGCCAACGTTTGGATTGCTGTCCTTTTCATTGTAGCTACCATAGTGGTTCTGAAGTGGTATCTTGTTGTAGTTAAGTGCTTTTTGTGCTTTCTCTCATTTAATCCTTACAAATAATTCTATGAGGTATATATTATTTCTATTGTTATGTTTAGGTGAGGCTCAGAGAGTAAAAGAGTGACTTTGGAAAACTCTAGTATGTAAGTGGCAGAGCTGGGACTTGAATTCAAATCTACCTAACTCCAGAAGTCCAAGTTCTTGCCTGCTAGGATCATCAGGGAGGCTGTAAAGTGCTCGGTTCTTTCAGCCAGGCCCTAAATAATGAGATCATTTCAATAAGACAGATAGATGCAAGAGGGAGCAACACAAGCAAAGGCAGGGAGGTAGGAGATGGTAGGGCACAGTTAGGAAAGATCTATCTGAGGAAGGAGAACTAGAGTGAAGAAGGGGGTACAGTATCAGGAGGCCCAGAGGGGCGCAAGGCCAACAGAGCTGGGTGGTCCACTGTCTGCCTGTGCCCCGTGAGTGGAGAGGACCACGTGGAGACTGAGGAAGATGAGATGCATTGGTCTTAGGGAACATGTTCATGCTTTTCATTTCTTTTGCTAAAAAATTTAGACATCTCAGCTGAAGGTATAAGAAAATGATGCAAACAAAACCAGAACTGAAAAACAACTGAGAGTTCCTGCAGTCTTCGCTGAATTAGTCAAATGCTTCTGACTTTCACTTTGTATTTGTAGAAAGCGTCTTGGGCACACCACCTGTTAGGGACTCCACGGATGGTTGGATAGGCTCCTTGCCTCTGCTGTGCCCACACTGCTCTTATTGAGTTTAAGTGGCTCACAGTTGGCCGCTGTCTGGCCTGGGCCAAGTGTGTGTGTTTCCACTGTTGATGATCTAACATACCCAGAGCCCTTTGAACTTCATTCTTGTTCATCGTGTCAGCCAGATATTTCCTTTGGAATGTCTGCAGAATTTCCTGGCCCCTTTGATTGCTTTCTGTCTGCTGAATACACCTTTGAATTGTGGGTGGGCTCTCTTGAAACACCAGGGTGTAAACAGATTGATGAAATTGGTGGTTAGTGTGTCTTTTGAGAGTTTCTCTTTGGCAAGGAGCACTCAATTCCGAAGTTGAAAAACCTCTGATGGTTGAAAATGATTGACTGCACAGCTCCTCTTTAGGTGGCTTAGTTGGATAGCTGGTTTACAAAGTGCTTCTCAAGTTTAAATCCAGCGGATTTTTATTTTTCACTCCATCAAATGAAGTATTTACAATTGTTTTTCCTATAAAAGCTATATATGCTCATTACCAAAAAAGCAGAAGAAATACAGGCAAAAATAAAAATAACATTAAAAATACTCATAATCTCAACTGTGCAGAGCCAAACAGTGGTTAATGTTTTGCTTTATATTTGCCTAGATCCTTTTCTATACAGATAATTGTTTTGAAAACAAAATACAGGATTGTACTTTATAAACCGTGTTGTAACTTACTCTTTCTCCTGAACTTTCCATGTTAGTATGTATATGTGTACAAAGTTGTTTCAAATGGCTGCTGAGTCTTCTATTGTGAGGATGTCCTCTAATCATTAGAAATTTATCATCTCCCACTCTTGCCTTTATAAACTGAGCCCCAATAAGCATACCAATAACACTCCTCCCATCTTACCAGGCTCCAGTTACAGAGCCCCACTTTCTGTCCCTTTAATACAGCAACTTAATTTCTACCCTAGGGTCTTCACAGTAGCTGCCCCCCAGCCCCCAGGTCTTTCAGGGATTAAGGGACTCCCTTAAACCAGGGAGATTGCTTACATTTAACCTCAGGGGTCACTTTACAGTGAGTATATTTTACAGGCAAGCCGCAGGTAGCCAGTCCCACTGTCCAGTGGGCTGTTCAGGGCTTCCTGAACGCACATCATCTTCTGTGACTGCTGCACAGTGGTCCAGAATGTGACCTCTGAACTCACACCAGAGAAGGCAATCAGAGACCTGGGCTATGTGAGACAGGAATGGAGACTAGGCCCCAAAGGGTTAGTAGAGCCCTGTGTCGATTCTGCGGCATTGGCAGCCACCGTCCCAGGGACTCCCTGGGTGCTGCGAGTCCCCCCTCCAGGCATCTGCATTTTGGTGAAGCCTAGCTGAGGGGAAGGCTGGAATCAGCTGGACGTGCAGCTTTGGACATTGTCACCCACTTGGGAACACACTAACAGGCAAACTAGGAGTGAGATTATGTTGCATTGCTATTCATGTCCCTGATGGCAGCAATAGCGGCGGTTTGCCTAAAAGAAATAACTAATTCTCATACTATCTTCCATATTTCCTCAGCTCTCTTTCAGAGTTAAAATTTGCTTTTACTTTAACAAAGTAATGCATGTGTGCAGTTTAAAAAATCAGAGTGCTCGTAATATAGCAGCCCCTGCTCTGTCTCCCCACCTTTGCCTTTTTATTTCTCAGAGAAATAATTACATATTTCTAAGTAATTTTATTATATTGCTTATTTCTTGATTATTTTCTTCTCATATAATCTCCCCCCATTAAGCAGTATCACAGTTTTTGCTGGATTAATGCTCAGTGTTCACATAGATTATAGTGCAGACATTGGGTACCACTGAATCAAGTAACGTACTAGGAGTGTGTGTTCTTTCTCATACGACCTTTTATTTTTCTTGGAATTAATCAAACTTGTTTCATTCATTTGAAGAGTTGTCCAGATACCTATTGATTTTCACATCACTTTCTTAAAGTGTCTTTTTAATTTTTAAATTGATTCCTTTTTTTTTTTTTTTTTTTTTTGTCCAGTAGCCTTAGGTCCATTGTTTTCATTGTTCTAAATGCTCTAAGGCAGTTGTCACATGCCCATTCCTATTTCCTTCCAACAAGTAAGTCCAGTTCTAAATGCTCTCCCCTCCACAACCCTCCTCCCCAGAGGTTGCCGCCCTGACGTCTCTTCCTTTCCCCGTCTGGGCCTGGGTGTGCTGCTGTCGCCTGGCTGCTGTGCTGTGTGGGTTCTGTTTCCTGGAGTTTATGGTTTCCCCTTTATTGATTTAATCCTCTGTTCTGCTGATGCATCCTCCAGTAGCTTCCTCAGAAAAGGCCCCTGAGAGATAAACTTTTTAAGTCCTTGCACATCAGCAAAGGTCTTTATTCCACCCTCACACTTAATCGATAGTGGGCTTAGGTGTGGAATTCCAGAGCTCCTCAGAATTTTGAAGACATTGTTATCTTGTCTTTTAGTTTCCAGTGTTGCAGTTGGAAAATCGGATGCAGAATGATTCCCATTCCTTTGTATGTGTCCCATTATTTCTCTCTGCAAGTATTTAAGGTGATTTCTTTATTCCCTGTGTGGTGGGATTCTCTGTTCTTTGGTTTTGGGTGGGTCTTTTTCATCCACGTTGCAGAAACACTCAAGACCTCTAACACAGAGGCTCCCCCTCCCCTCCGTTTTTTATTTTAAAAGTTCTTTTGTTAGTTGGATGTCGTCTTGACTCTTCAGTTTTTGTTCCTATAATCGATCTCTTCATCTTTGTACTTTACCTTCTGGAAGATTTCCTCAGCTTTCTCTTCCAGTGTTTACAATTTCTAATCTCTTTATATTGCCCTCAGTGTTCCTTTTTGAAAAAGTTTTCATCATGTTCTGTTCTTGTTTGGTATTTGTAGTCTATTCACCCGTCCCTCTGAGGATTTAATTACAGGCTGGGTTCTCTGTCCTGAGCTGGCACTGTTTCCTCCTGTTCTCTGTGCTTCCTTCAAGCTCCCTTGTTTCTATTTTGGACCCTTCTGTTGTGTCTGAGCCTGTCCCCAGGGCCTGGTGACCCTTTGTTGTGGGTTGGCATTTAAGATGGAGGCACCAGCTCATGGGTGGGGGGCCTGCTGGCTGGTGGGCTACACAGTGGGGCAACGAGCAGCAGCTGGCTCAGTGATCATGGGCTGGTCCACCCTGGAGCTCTCCAGAGACAAAGCCCTCAGTGTCCAGCATTCAGGGGAGGCTGCTGGAAGCAGGAAGGAGGGTGAGCCCGGGTGGCGGGGAGGGGCCTGCCATTGCCATTCAGTGTGCATGCACGGTTACCCAGTTACCCTTGTTTCTACTCTAAAGTTGCACCTCCTTCCCCACCTCCTCCCGACCTCCAACCTCCTTCCCCACCTGCCTGTGTTCTAGAGTCCTGAGCTGTGCTGGGTTCCTTTCTGCAAAAAATACACCTGAAACAGAGGTGGGCACCCAGGAGTCTAACCACTTTGTTTACGAACCTTGTTTCAGCCCGCCTGATTCAGCCCGAAACTTTCACTTGCTCCCCTGTCCCCACCCTAGTTGGTTTCTGGTTATTCTGGATCCTGGGGCTCTGCTCAATATCCGCCCCCATGGGCCCCTTAGGTCACAACCCCTCCACTGGCTAAATTCCTTGCCTTCCGCTTTCTGCAATGCCAGGCCCTTGTGCTGCGTCTCCCCTCTCGCTCTTCATTGTGGAGGCTTCTGCACTCTCCACTTGATTGTTGTTTTAGAAGAATCCTGGCAGGAAGAGAGATAAACTATGTGTACAGTCCGCCACTGCCTTGCCCTAGGGCCCTCCTGCTCCTACTCAGAGACAGCTCCTACTCCTGGGGAAGAAATGCTAGGAGGGAGGTTGTGAGAGTGTGTGTGTGAGTGAGTGTGAGTGTGCAAAAGCATGTGCGTGCGTGCACGTGTGCGCATGTGTGTGCGAGGCCCTGAAACAGACTCTGAAAGTTCTGCAGTCAGCAGACATCTCACGTTGTCTTGGGTACAAGGCGGCAAACATACGAGATAACCAAAAGAGTAGGTGGCCTCCGTGCTGAAATGGGTATGTGCCTCAGAGTGGTGATTCTGAAGGGGATTCACTCAGCTCAATGATTAAATCCTGGACATTTCATTTAAAACACTTCCCATTACCTTACTTGGGTAGCTGGCAGGGTATGTGGCTTTTCACACTGCCCTGATTACAGAGTTGACTTGTTCATTTGTTCTTTAACAAGGTTAGATGGAGCCCATCCATGTCAGGCACTGTGCTTGGCACAGGGGGTAAAATGGCAAGCAGAACAGGCACTGCTGTTGTCCCTGTGAAGCTTATAGTCCAGGGTGGGATAGCAGGAGGAGGGCAGATGTTCCTCGTACAAGTATATCATTTGTGTTTGGAAAGATCAGATTTAGTCCCAGAGATTGGCTCTGAGCCCTCAGACGACAGAGGACTTTTTGAATCCAGATGTAGTCTGACATCACTTTCAAGACTTGGTTCGCTGTCAGAGCAGATGTCCCCTTTTCTTGGTTTGGAAACATTCGCGCTGTCTTTGGAGTGCTCATGCACTAAGGCAGGCACTCTGCATGTCCATGGTCTCCTCTGTCTCGGCAGTGATGCCCACAGGGAGAGGCAGCATGTCCACTTTGCAGAGGAGGACAGGACTGGCTTAAGCCATTGGGCCTCAAGTTCACGTCTATCTGTGAATTCCATGCTGCTCATGCTGTACACAAAGTGTTTGGTCCTCCACCCCACACCCCAACGCTCCCCAACTTTCTGATGCTGGGACCTGAAGCTGATTGCTGAGTTTATAAGCTTCTGCAGGGGCACCTGGGGGGCATGGGCACCGTCAGATAGACCCTGCCTTGAGTCAGGTCCACCTTGGGATCCTCTTGGGGTTGTGACTTCAGCCACATAGACAGATCATTTATCTTGCAGATCGTTAGCTCTCCTGACTTGGGATGGAAAGAATTTAGGTTATTAGGCACCTTTATGTGACTGGGTTGGGAAGAAGCCCCCGGGTACATCTTGTTGCTGTAGGGAAGACAGGCCAGAAATGCCCACCTTGTTCCACCAGGGCCGCCTTCCCAGTGTTCTCGAGGAGCCAGGAACCCACATCGCACTCCTCACCCAGTACCTGGTGCTGTGGGTCCCTGAACCATCCAACCCTCTGGGCTCTGTTCCAGAGCCCTGCTCTGCCCAGCACCACCTTCCTTGGGGCTTAGGGGAGGTGCACTCTCTCACTCTGTCTCTCTCATTCTTCCCACCTCACCTCCCTGGGCTCCTTCATAATGCCTTTACACACTTTCACCTCATTGCAAATGAGTTTTGGTCTAGGTCAAAGCTGGGCCTTTGGTCATCCTTGTTTAATGCTTCACAGATAAGGACTGGGGGGCTCTAACCACCCAAACAGTGAAGCATAGGCTCGAACAGAGGAGCCCACACTGCCGGCTTTTTCCCATTACATTTTCATTTCTCACTCAGAAAAAGGACAGTTCTAGCAGTGTGGTGAGTGGAGAGAATCATCACCGGCAAACCCTGGAGACCTTTCTAGCCTTGGGTTAGAAGGCACACTCCCCTCTGGGGGATTCCCAGATACCCAAACAAGCCCTTGTAGACGCCCTTGTTTGGGAAGGCTATAAGACACAGCTCCCTGTCTTCCAGGGCAGCTTGCAGTTGGAGTGTCCTGCAGACAGATTCTGTTTTTGAAAGTTTATCAGAAATTAGGCATTTATTATAGAGAGACCATGGAGGTTCCCTTATTCCTTTTGTTTAGAGCATGTTTTATTTTTACATTTTAGTGGTTCTGAAATTGGGATGCATCTTAAAATAGATGCACATGTTTGGATATGGTACTATGCCTTTTTTGTGTGAAGGGGTGTTCCCCAAATGACTGCATCTTAGAATTGAGGAAATATAGTAAAAAGTGCATTGGGAGAAAATCTTTCAAAACATAGAATCCATGAGAGAAAACAAGCATAGGACGTCCTTGGTGGTGGAGGAGCTGAGACCACTGCCTTAAATCTCATGTTTCCCTAGAAACTCTATGTGTCACCATTATGGGGAAAAATGCTGACCCCCATTCCATCCTGTTTCTATCTGTGGGGGTGACATACTTGGAGAAACAGTTCCTAAAATTATCCCCATACCATTCCTCCTTCAGCTTTCAGGTCAAATATATTTGCATCTTTATCATAAGGGCCTTTCTTTTCCCGTTGTTACATTGGCTAATTTACAATTGTTTGGTTTGAAAAACAAGCATTTTTTCTTTTGCCTCCTGGCCTTTTGGTTTTTCTGAGGCAGCCTCAGAGAGCATGGCTGTGGTGGGCTCCAGGAATGTCCTGGGGAGCCTGAGCCCACTGGGCTGGGGTCCTGGCTCCCGTCTCCACCCTGAGCATGTGACAGGCAGTTGCCATCCATGTGCTGTGGGGCCCACTATGCTCTGTGTAGAGCCTGCAGTCAGTCTGCAGGATGGGGCTGCATCAGAGCAGTTCAGTGTGAAGAATGGAGGCACTTCCAGCAGTTTGTCAGGATGAGCAGGAGCTTGTCAAGTCAAGGACTGGATCCCAAAGTCTAAAGCTCAAAAGGACAACCCAGAAAGAGTCCGAAAGTGAACTGCTCAGAGACTTCCTGCAGAGTTTATCCCAAAACGGGTGCTGCTCCTCAGTCTTCCTGGATGCCCCCCTTCGAGGTGCTTAAAGAAAGGCATGCAAGGTTGAGTCATACTCTCACAGGGAGGCTGAGGCAGAAAACAGACCAAGCCCTGACCAGCAATTCACAGAGCAGTCTGGAAAGAAATAGGAAGAAAGCACCACCCTCTTCTAGCCTTCTCCTCCTCCTCTTCCATCTCCTTTGCACGCTCTCCCCACAATGCCTGGTCTTTCATGCGAATATCCCCTAGCCCAGCCCCAGTCTAGGTCATAGGGGCTTTGATACTCAGATCAAGGCTGGCTGGCGTCATTCTCAGACGCTTCCTAGTGGAGAATTTCTACAGCTGCAGATGAGAAAATGGCTTCCTAGTGAGACTAGAAACAAGGAACCAAGTCTTCTTTTGTTTTTCTATCCTGATCCAGTTTCTGACCTTGAATACCACTCTCAGGGCTTGTACCAAGAGGATGCAGGGTGGAGTGAAATGTTTCTAACCTCCTTCCCCGCCCCAGCCTCCAGTAGAATCCCATTGACTGAAGCACCCAGCTGGTTCCGGGACCCTAGAGCAGGAGGCTGTGTCACCCTCACCGCAGGCAGTGGCCCCTCAGGTGGCTCATCACACCCCGTGGACTTCTTTTTTCACCCCACACCATCCCCCATGAGTAAGTGGTAATGGCTGCTTAATGTGCTGACTTACCTAATCCCTTCTTGGTCCATTACAACAAAAGTTGCTCTTTTCTCATTAGAACCATTTTTGTCAGGGTGTCTTTAATCAACAGCTTCCCCAGGGACAGTATTTTTAGAAGTTGTATTTTTCACACTCTCCCTTTTCCCCTTTTGGAAAATCTCATCCCAGTGCCTAGTGAAATGAACTAATGAGATGCCGGGAGAGCCCGGGCCCATGTTAATTGGAACACACGGAAGAAGTGGCCACGCACACCTTCAGCTCCTTCCTGCCTTACCTGTGGTCCTTTTCTCTGTCTCTTTGGTGTAGGTTGCACAGACAGCAGATGGTGTGGATGCTGACCTCTGGAAAGACGGCTTATTTAAATCCAAGGTTACCAGATACCTGTGTTTCACAAGATCATTTTCCAAAGAAAATGTAAGTCTAGTCGTAGTTTCTGTTTGCTGAGTGAGCACAAGTAATTTACATTCCTGTTTGGAATTTCCTCATTTTGTTGTTGTGGTTTATTTTCATTGCCATATTAATTTATCTGTGGTTTTAGGGAACTGGGTAGAATCAGCAGCCAGCACTGTGTTTCATTTATTAACAGTATTATTAACCATGTACCCAAGTGTATCGTGAATTCCATTAAGTTGTGTTCTCAAAAGGAAACCAGGAAATTTCTCTCCCAGCTCTCATTTGCCTACCTTTCCTCCAAGCAACAAATCACAGGGTAGTGCAGCAGTGAGAGTTCTCCAGTGGAGCGGGATTTAATGCTGGCCAGCAAAGGCAGCATGGCTCAGGGAGGGCCCGTATGACCCCACCCCATCCACAGACATCATGCCCTTGCTTCCACATTGACGTTTCTGCTCCCTTTGAGTCTCTATGTGACATACCACATTTCATTATTTTTGTGGGTAAGTATCCAGTCATGCAGATTTCTCTTACTGTGCTTTTTAAAAATACTTGCACCTGTAAATTAGGAAACTTTAAAGACATCTATTAAGGCTTTTTTTTTTTTAACATCTAATAAGGTTTTTTAATAGATGAATTAGAAAAAAAGGAAATAGCTTTAGTGAGTATCTTCTCTGTGCAAGGCCTGTCCTGGGTACCTCATTCTGTCCCCACATAATCTCTACAAGTGGAAGTTCCTTCCCAGTGAAGAAACTGAGATCCAAGAGGTAACATGCTTGTTCAAGATTACTTCTCTTCCTAGCTCCAAATAGGGAGCAGTTGGGATTTTAATTTACAGGGCTAACATTTCATTTTTGGTCAAATGTTATTGTCTCTTTACCATGTCAATTTTTATTTTTGGAAATATTTTTATTGATTTATTTATATAAATTATAATAGTAATATTTATTTGTGGTTAAAGAAAAAAAAAAACTGAACCCAGATGACAAATATCCTCATTCAACAGCATGAAATTGGGAAAGCATTAGTCCTCATCTCTGCCACCTGGGGAGAGGAGGGTGGGACCATCACAGGGTCCTGGCATGTCCCCTCAGTGTTTTCTGAATGGAGACCATCACGTGGCTTTCTGGCTTGCACTCTCTTCTACCCCCATTCCTGTTGTTTGTTGTTAATTCTTTGGTAGGAGAATTATTCTGAACATATTCAGGACTGGGAGAAAAGTCCTTGCTTTATTTTTTTCCCCCTAATTACAAGAGCAATATGCTCATTGTAAAGTACAGAGTTTATAATGGAGTCAGGGAAAATCTTGGCATAAAAGACTGGTAATCTTCTCAATTCAGGCATTTGAGTATATTTTAAATACCAGGAAGGTAGCAGGGCTAAAGCACGGACAAGGGCACTGTGAGCTTGTAATGAGTCCCCGCAGGTTCCCCGGCTCACTGAGCAGCTGGAGGAGACACCCAGGCGTGGGCTGAAGGCTGAGTAGAGGCTTCAGTTAAAAATGAGTAGAGGCTGAAGAGGCTTCAGTTAAAAGTGGCTCCAGGACAGCCGTGATCTCTGTGATCATTTTTTATTTTTGTTTTCATTGCATTTTACCCCAAAGACTGTGGGGTGTTGGTACCTAGGCTAGCGGAGTCCCCACATGCCTTGGAGTGGGGACAGTGACAGGTCTGAATGTAACAAAGACAAGTCACCGGGGCTTGTTAGCATTGGGTGTTGTGGGTAAGTGTATTAGAGAAAACCCATGGATTTTGTCAACACGTGTTGAACATTAAAAAGATATTTCTTGGGCATGATGAAGGGATGTTAGAAGAGGACAAAGGCAGTGTGAGGAGCCTCTGCCTCGCTTTTGAAGCAGTGCATGTTGTTTTTGGAAAAAGAATGAATGGATCTGATAGTGGAATCCAAACAATCGAGTTCCAGCGGTTGGCAGGGGCCCACTTGCCAGCCCAGGAGTGCAGAAGGAATTGAATATTGTAATCTGTTACAGCCAGTCTGTGCTGGCCCTGCAGTCCGAACCAAGACTTTGAAGAACATAATGTTTTACAACTATAAAGGAGGGATGTGCGATCTCCAGAATGGACAGATTCTTAATTAGGTGACTTGAGACTCCCAGCGTAGGAGTTTTGAGAGACTCCTTTGGAACCTAAATTCCTTTCCCCCCAATAATGCTATTAATACAGAAACCTGGCTTTGGAGTGACATTGCTTCCTGGGGAAGGATCGAGATTAATTGCACTTTTCATGCCCTGTACTTTCTGCATTACCTGTAATAATAATGTACATAGATTAGGTAGGGAGGATATTAAACAGAAGGATTTATGAACATTTGAATATTAAGTTGGTTATCTGTGGCTACCTTAAATGCAAGGTTGTCAAAAATAATTACAGTATACTAGCAAATACTGGCTACCAGAGACAATATAAATACCCTGAGTCAGTGCATATTGGGCTTTTGGCATGAATCATTTGCTCAACAAGGATTGGGAATACGTTCTTCATATTTATGAGGAGGAAATGAAAGAGAGCACAGATGGGGGAGGGGAGAGGAACAGGCAAAATTAATGGTGTCGCAGACCCACTGTATTAAACCCAGTACAGTGGCAGCCCTGTGTGAGGAGGGACCACACTTGGGCTGTGGGGGGCTCTGACAGTGCAGCGTCCCATTTTGTATGCATGCAAGGGGTTTTCCATGCTTTTTTTTTAAGTGGCCGCACCAATGATGTTCAGGTTTTATAATCAGGGACATTTGTAGAGTGTGTGGAGGGTGAGGTCACTAAGTGGTTTGCAGTTGACTTCTGTAAAACCCAACTTGTCAAGTAGAAGACATTTGAGAAGGATATTGATGAATGCCCATCCATCTGCAGGGCAGGAAAACATGCCTAGTTGTTAATTTCTCAATGCAGAAAGCAGTGATGACATGGAAAAGCAACTGCCATGAAAAAAAATTATGATAGATTAGGCCAGGCGATTCTGAAAGCAGCTGATGCTTGCAAGTTAGGTTAACAGTTCAAACCCTTCCGACACGGTCAGAGATTTATTCCGCGTTCTGAGGTCCCACTTACCACTGACTAAGCTGTGCTGTACATTGTCTTCCTGAGGCCCAGCTACCTGGAATGTCAGAATATTAATTGTTGCCAAATATGATAGTTCTGAGAGAAAAAAACGGTTTCCTGATGGCAGTGCCGTAAAAACACTGATCATAGGTTATACCTGCTGTTTTGACCTTCCTAGTTAAATTTTAATAATTTATTTCATTTGTATACTTTTGGTTGATAATATATCTGTTATATTTATTAGTGTATATCAGTACTTTAGATATTTTTATTAATATAGTTTAGATTTGACATCTCAGCAAACCCAACCTGATATGTATGTGTGTGTGTGTGTGTGTGTGTGTGTGTGTATTTTTGAAACAAAGTCTCCTTTTGTCACTCAGGCTGGAATGCGGTGGCACAGTCTCAGCTCACTGCAACCTCCGCCTCCTGGGTTCAAGCAATTCTCCTGCCTCAGCCTTCAGAATAGCTGGGACTACAGGTGCCCAGCACCACGCCCAGCTAATTTTTGTATTTTTTAAAGTAGAGACAGGGTTTCACCATGTTGGCCAGGCTGGTCTCAAACTCCTGACCTCAAGTGATCTGCCTGCCTTGGCCTTCCAAAGTGCTGGGATTACAGGCATGAGCCACTGTGCCCAGCCGATTTTTATTTTTTATTTTTTTGAGACAGGGTCTCACTCTATTGCCCAGGCTGAAGTGCAGTGGCATGATATAGGCTCACTGCAGCACCAACCTCCTAGGCTCCAACC
Source organism: Cacajao melanocephalus (assembly GCA_963573385.1). Taxonomy (NCBI): domain Eukaryota; kingdom Metazoa; phylum Chordata; class Mammalia; order Primates; family Pitheciidae; genus Cacajao; species Cacajao melanocephalus. The sequence goes on from CAUYLG010070834.1 coordinate 22,286, forward strand.
ATCCTCCTACTTCAGCTTCCTGAGTAGCTGGGGCTACTTGCATGGGCACCACCACACCCAGCCATTTTTTTTTTTCATTTCTAGAGATTGGGTTTTGCCGTGTTTCCTAGGCTGGTCTGAAACTCCTGAGCTCAAGTGCCCCATCTGCCTTGGCCTCCCAAAGTGTTGGGATTACGGGTGTGAGCTACAGCACCTGGCCTCCAGTTTGATTTCTGACTCTGAGTGGCCCAGTTGAAAAATGTGCCCCCGAAATTAATTTATTCAGCAATAATTACTGAGTACCTGCTGTGTGGCAAAAACCATGCTGGGCTTATATTTACAGTAGGAACAGAAATAGTTTGGTCCTCATGGTTCTTAAACTCTAGAAGGGAGACAGATATTAAGCAAATAACCCCACAAATTGATAGGGAGGGAAAAAGAGAGTGCCAAGAGGGAACATGACACAGTTTAGATGATAAGAACTCCCTGCTTGGATTTCAGAGACGTGGCACAGTGCAGGTGGAGGTGGGATCTTGGCTCCCATGTGCAGAGATGGAGGTAGCAGCCCTTCTTCTCTAAGCAAGATGGAACAACAGCCTGAGAAGTTGCTGTCCAGGGCAGAGTGATGGCTGACCAACTAGATGCTTATCCAAGGATGCTGAACAAGTAAACGGAGAGCATGCTCACGCTGGGCTTTGGGGATGAGGCATTTCTGGAAAATGGGCACGAGGAGTGCATTGCTAGTGTCCTAACAGGAGAGATTTGGGATTAGAACCCATCATTCTTTCCTTAACTGGCTCTGACTAGAGAGGGGGAACCATGCTGCAGATTACTCTGAAGATTTTAATGAAATCTCCAAAGTGGCCTCACATATTTAAGTTGTAGGGTAGATATCTTTAGCACTCATTTCCAGCTTGAAATGTGAGCTGCAAGTGCCGGCATGTTTGCAAAGAATTCTCTCTCTCAATTACGGAATAGTCTACTGTCTTTGAAAGATATTTTTACACTAGTTACAGAAACTGCGCACTGTGGACCCCATACACTACCACTAAATAGAAACTTTAGGAGGCCCTGGTGCGTGTCATTTTAGAAGATGTGTAATATTGAGGTAGCAGGGCTTTCACTCTGTATTAGTTTATGATACTTGGGATTTTGCAAAATGCATCTAGCAACTGAAATGTGCGTCACTATGCAGACTGGTGATCACTTAGGAGCGTGATGGGTTCCCTATTAGGTTTACGTGCAGCTCTTACCTATGAGTGCCTCAGGAATTTGCTCTTTCTAAAACCTCCTGGCCTTGAGATCTGATGCTCAGGGCCGAGTGGCAGCCTGGTCCCGGGACCTGTGAGCACAGCTGCCCTCTGCTGGGTTATGTCTAGAGCATCTCCTGGGTTGCTCCGAGCTCACCAAGGCCGTGTCTGAGTGAGTGGCTTTGAGGTTCCGCAGATGAAACTCCTTCCCAGGGGCCACACGAGTCCCTGTGTAACCACTGGGGAACATTAAGTGTCGCCTACTCTAATTAACCTGCTGTCACAAAGCTGCACGAGTCATTGTGTTAAATATGCATCTTGAAGCCAAAATGGCAAACCTACCACAGGCGTGTTCAGATTAATAGTCTGTATCTCTTTTCTTTCTTCCCAAGAGTCATCTGGGGAACGTGTTAGTAGATATGAAGCTCATTGACATCAAGGACACACTGCCTGTGGGCTTCATCCCAATTCAGGAGACGGTGGACACACGTGAGTCATCCTTTAGTAGCACTCATCACAATGAGGGTTTTCTTCCTCCAGGTATATTTGTAGGTGTTTTTTATGTGCGTTTTTCTTCAGAAACATTTTAGGAGGCCTTACTGCGTGCCCATGAATAAACCCTGCTGCTTTTGATGTGTGTCTGGCTGGGTTCTCCAAGGAGTTTGCAGAGTATTCTGGGTAGTGGCATGTAAATGAGCAGAATGTCCCTTTCTTTTAGAATGGTGCTCCCTGCTGAATTGGCTCACTGGGGAATGGAATGGTGAAACTGGATATAGTTTGTCTCTAGTCCTGCCTCTGGTGTTGCTGAAGCCAAGCTTGGCACAAGACCCAGAAGGAAGCAGAAAGAAAACAATCAAAAGATGCCCAGAGAATACAAGACCAATAATGTGCCCATTTGGGGCCCATAGAGCAAACAAGAAAAGTGAGAATCAGAAAGACTGCAAATTAAAGTTCACGGGTTCGAATTGGACTGAACATTCTGACCCCTGAGCAGTGCCGAGCAGAAGTGAATCACTGAGGAATCGCAGTTTCTTCACGGTGCCGGAGTGCTTGGAGCTTCTTGCCCTGCACGTGGGTGATTAAATGCTGCTGGAAAACCTCTGGCAATTGGGCTTCCTTGTTTTGGTGTAATATAACTTACCTTGTTTCATTTTTAATCACTTGTCAGCCAACTTTAGGATATCTACAATAGTGAAGCAGTGAACACAAAACAAATACAGAGAATCCTTTTGTTACAACTCAGGGTTCGTTAATTAAATGCTCTGTCTCATTCTCTGTCTCATACATTATTCTTTCATAATTAGCCCCACTTTGGTCCCACCATTTTTTGCTGTTTTCTTGCGAGCACTTCATATGCTATGAACTAGAGTTTCTGTCTCTATGCAGATCCCACCTAACTGTTATTTTCATGAAACCAGCAGACCCCGTTGTATAGCATGTTTTTATTTTCCTCATGGCCTCTTCACATTTCAACATTGGATTGCTTTTTGTCTTTTGTTACTGTATGTATTACCTGATATTCATAAGACCTGATGTTTAGTATGCATTTACTGTATGCTTACCCCTGTGATAAAAGCTTTACCTCCTTGATTTCATTTAATCTTCAGAAGACCCCTTTTCAGAGATGGGCGTTATTATACCCATTTCACATATGAGAAAAATGAAGCACACTCACTACTTAGGGATTAAAGAACTTAGCCAAGGTCATGCATCTAGAACTGGGGGAATAACTAGAATGCTCACATACGTCTTACTCCAGCCACACTTTTAACCACCGCGCCACACTGGAAGAGCATGTGTAAGCACCTTTTACAGTTATCTTTTATATTAATGTATGGAGTTTTTAAAAATTAAGGTATAACTCACATACCATGCAGTTCATCCATTTAACATGTACAGTTCGGTGGTTTTTAGTAAATGCAGACTTGTGCAACCATTATTGCACATTCTATCACCCCCAAAACCCATTATCAGGATATCACCCCATACCCCTTAGTAACCACTCTCTTATTTCTCTAGAGTCCTCACCTCCCCACTCCCCACCAGCCCTAGGCAACCACTGATCTACTTTCTATATAGATTTGCCTATTCTGGACATTTCCTATAAATGGAATCATACAGTGTGTGGTCTTTTGTGACCAGCTTCTCTCACTTAGCGTAATGTTTTCAAGGTTGGTCCATGTTGTAGGACAGACCATTGCTTCATTCCTTCTTATCACCAAATAATAGGACATTATGTGGATATACCACATTTTAGTTATCCATTCAACTGATGGATATCTGGGTTGTATGTACTTTTTGGCTGTTAAGCATGAGGTTGTTATGAACATTCGTGTGCTGCAAGTTTTTGTGTGGACATGTTTTCATTTCTCTTGGGCATCTACCTAGTCATGGAATTGCTGGGTCATGTGGTAACTAGGTATGTTTGAAGAACTACCAAATGATGCTTCAGAGGAGCTCCACTGTTTCTTATTCCCACCAGCAGTGTACGTAGGTTCCAGGTTCCCCACACCTTCACCAGCACTTTGTTATTGTCTGTCTTTTTGATTCTAGTCATCTTAGTGGGCATGAAGTGGAATCTGTTTGCTTTCTGTTTGCCCTTCTCTGATGGCAAATGATGTTGAGCATCTTTTGACGTGCTTGTTGGCCATTTGTATTATCTCCTCTGCTTGGATCTACAGTTGTCTCAGAGACTTGGATTGATTTCCTGCATTTCCCCTGTGTTTTTCAGTTTTAACATTTGCATTGGTGTTCATTTTTTGACAGTCTGTTGACTTTGAATGTCTTTATATTGATTTGCTGTGGAGCCACAAGGGGTTTTCCATTCTGCATTTTCCTCTCTGTTAGTTGGACCAGTTCACTGAGGCTCTGTCCTGTCTGGGCTTGGGGCAGCTGCTGGGGGGCCAAGGGGTCCTGGTTGGGAAGTTTCTCCCCTGTGACGGGAAGTACACAGGTTGCTGTCCCAAGTGTGGACTCTGCAGTTGTCCTGGGCCCAACACCAGGTGCCTTGTCACACAGGAGGGTGGGCGGCAGGGAGCCTCTTCATGTCTGGGTCTAGCAACATTTCCTGGAGCCTTTACCCAGGGGACAGAGGAGCCCACACTGACCAGATAAGCCTTATGGTCAGCTCTGTATCGTTTGAGAGTATTCAAGGCCTGATTTTATAAAGTCAGCCAAAAACAGGAGACTCCTGTAATTAATTTAAAATATGGTTTGCTGTAATCCATATAGCACTGAAAAACTGGAAGACTGTTTGTTTTAGTAAAGTGCTGTGTACTTTCTCTGTGTTCATTAGCATGACTGAACACATTTCTATTGACTATGTATAATATGTTTACTTAAAATTAGGCCTGCTTAAGCATGTGTAATTAGTGGCTCCATCTCTTAACCCGAGTTTGCTACAGACGGAGGAAAGGAGGCAAGAGCAGCGTGGCAACAGCAAGTGAAACACCCGGTGTTCGTTTTCCTTGTGTAACGCTCTCATCTTCCTCACGCTTTCAAAGGCCAGTCTGATGAGCTGATAATCTTTGAAGGTGCAGAGTGGCTGTGAACAGTACCCCCTGCTTACCCCCCAGGTTGCTGTCCCAAGTGTGGACCTCAAAGTTGGGTCTTGTCACACAGGAGTGTGGGCAGGAGGGAGCCTCTTCATTTCCAGTTCTAGGGTCATTTCCTAGATGTTTCGCAGTGTTAGGGTCTGGATTCAGAACTTTGTTTCTCTCCGCTGGTAGATCTGCTCTAGCCCTCAGTTTCTGTGCCTGGAGAAACCACGAAGTTATCCAACTCTTTAAAAAACAACCTTACATCGCTAAAAACATAATAACAACAAAACAATTCTACTGATTTTCTTGTCCTCCTTCCCCCCCCCCCGACCCGCCTGCCCCTGTAGTAAAACCTCCGGGCAGGACTGTACTTCTCCTCATTCTGTTCCTCAATTTGAATGTGCTGTTGGATGTATTATTTTCTGCCACAGAACTGCAAGGTCTTGAAACCCAATACCAAGTGTAGGCATAAATTACACACTAGAGGCTTGCTTGTCAATAATGACGGTAAGATCCCACACAGCTGTTCTTTACTGAGCACTTACTGTGTGCCACGCACTAGACTAAGTGGATCATATGTGCTGGCACAGTGCAACCAGCCCACATCCCTGTGTGGTGGGTTTCATTAACTCCCTTTTACAGTTTACCAGGACCCAGAGAAATTAAGTAACTTGCCTAAGGTTACAGTGCCAGAAAATGGTGGAGTTGAGATTTCAACCCAGATCAGTCTGACTCATGTATTAAATGGCTGCAGTTGGTTGAAACTCAGGTTTAAAAGCACAAACAAACACATCCCATTGGTCAGCACTGGAGGTTGCTGGGGGACCAACTTCTTACTCTAAGGCTTGATAAGTAAGAGAAAAGAATCATGTGCTTATCCTTTCTTTCCTATATAAAACTTATTTCAGGGAGACCAAATAGTTGATGAAGGTAAGTTATGTATAGAAGGATTGTAGCTTAAAAATGCAGAAGGAAGCCAGGTGCCGTGGCTCACGCCTGTAATCCCAGCACTTTGGGAGGCCGAGGCGGGCGGATCACGAGGTCAGGAGTTCAAGATCAGCCTGACCAATATGGTGAAACCCTCATCTCTACTAAAAATACAATAATTAGCCGGGCATGGTGGCATATGCCTCTAATCCCAGCTACTCAGGAGGCTGATGCAGGAGAATCGCTTGAACACAGGAGGCAGAGGTTGCAGTGAGCCAAGATTGCGCCACTGTACTCCCACCTGGGCTACAGAGCGAGACTCCATCTCAAAAAAAAAAAAAAAAAAAAAAGGGCAGAAGGAATAGCAGAGTTCAAAAATCACCATTGTGAACCTTTAATAAAGTATGGATCTTAGCAACAGTCATCAGGGGGTGACAAAGTGCTCAGAGGATGGCAGTTGGGGAACCGTGTGACCGAGGTCCCAGGCCAACACCAGCAGAGCTCAGCAAGAATGGCCCAGCCAGACTCCAGGACTTGCTACATAACAGCCTAGAAGGACACATGCCCCTGGGCAGCATGTGCACCTAAAAGACCTAACCTGAGTCTAATCGAGGCCTTAGCTGTGTCATTCTACAGGAAGCACAGGGGAAGGCCCTGATTTCTCCAACCTGTCAGTGCCCTGAATAAAAGGGAGCAGGAGTGGTTTTTCCAGAGCCAAATGGACTGGGAGGCCTGACACCCAGAGGCAGTGCCTTGGTGTCCTGCAGATCAGGCAGAATGGAGACGCAGGCAGAATGGAGAAAATGTGCATGGAGACTCTCTCTTGGATGATACTCAGGAATTTTGTTCATTTTGTTAGGAATGGTGACAGCATGGTGGTCTTTAAAGAAGTGTCTATCCTAGATGCCTACTGAGTTATTGATGGCGACATGACGTGGTGTCATTGGGGATTCATTTTAAGTATCCAGCAAAACTGCGGGGGTGGGAGGAGAGGAAACCAGCTTGTCCATTTTGCGTGGTGTTGACACTGGGTGATAGGAACACGTGGATTCGTTCCGCTGTTCTCTCTGCTTTGGGATATGTTTGAAGATTTCTGTAATAAAAAGCAGAAAAGAAAAGACATCTATGTGGTGAAATGTGAACGCGCGGGGCGTCAGGGTGCAGGTTTCTGACGGCTGAGCAGTGAGCAGATTGTGGTTGTGGCTCTTAGAAGCCACCCAGGTTTACTGCAGTGTGTGTGGTCCCAGGTTTACTGCAGTGCGTGTGGTCCTCTCTTCAGCAGGGGGTGTCTGGGTTGGGTCCTGCATGCAGAGCAGGGTGACTGCAGCCCCAGGGAAGGCAGGCAGCAGAGCCTAGCCCTTCTGTCCAGCAGCTTAGGTGACCTGCCACTTCTGCTGCCAGGAACGGGGTGTGACAGGGGACGGGGTTTTCAGAGTAGAGATGGTGGCATCTCTGGAAAACTTATACCTTTTCTGTTGTCCTTTTCTTCAGAGGAAGTGGCTTTTAGGAAGAAGAGGCTGTGCATTAAGTTTATTCCACGGGATTCAACAGAAGCTGCGATTTGTGACATTCGGATCATGGGCCGGACCAAGCAGGCCCCGCCTCAGTACACATTTATTGGGTGAGTGTTAATGACAGGAATCTCAGCTGTTGCTCTTCCCTGAGAGCGCTCAGAGCACTCCAGGCAATGAGGTCCGAGAGGTTTCTGCGTGGTCCCCAGGCTCTCAGCCATGGACCACCATCAGCCCAGCACTCCCCGCTGCCCTTCCTGCTCAGCTGCGGCCTCTCTGCGTCTAGGCTCGCACTGCTGACTCCACCTTAGGGCCTTTCCTCCCCTGCCCTTCTGCGCATTCACCCTTGCATCTCCTCTGGGTCCTTCCCCGACGTCCTGTGATGCCACTGGCCGCAACTCTCCGCACCGCTTATTCAGCCTAGGAAAGGTTACAGGGACCTATTTTGTACCACGGGGCCAAGGCCACTGGATGTGGTCATGAGTGAGGCAAAGGCCCTGCTGTCACCAAGCTGATGTTCTAAAAGGGACAGACGAGCAATAAACATGAAAATAAATGAGATAATTCCGGACAGTGAAGAGAGTGAAACACAATGATAAAGAGCAGGCTCTTCCGTGAGGGGGTCAGGAAGGTGACGCTTGAGCAGAGACCTGAATGTCAGGAAGCCAGCCATGCACAGATGTGAAGCAGAGCCTGTGAGGCAGAGCAGAAGGAGAGATGCAGGAATGAGCGGGGCACGTTCTGGGTGCAGAACGAAGCCCCGTGCAGCTGGAAGAGCCAGGGAGAGTGCTGGGACAAGGGTGAGGGTTGGCAGGACCTCCTGGGACGTGGCCTGGAGTTTATTCCAAGCACACTGGAAAGCCAGCGGATGGCTCCAAGTCAGGAAGAAACACAAATACTACACAGCTGCATGATAATTCCCCAGTAAGCAGGGAACTGCTGAGGCCTGGGCCTGTTTGTGCCTTGTTCCTCCAATAGCCTCAGCACTGAGCATGGGCCTGGCTCTGTTGCAGCTCCATAAATACTTAGTACAGTGGAATTCCAGGGTTTCACCCAGGGCTCTGTGGATTGTAAGTGACAGGAAACCCAACCCAGTTTGGCTTGAGCGAAAGGAGGAATTTGTTGGCTGGCATGACGGGAGAGTTTGGGAGGCAGGACCGGCACGCCTGGAAGCGGGAGCTGGAAGGCCGGCACTGGGTTCTGGTTGCCCTGTCTCCCCCTGGCTCTGGTGCTGGGCTCTGTTCTGACATGTTCCCCTCTCAGGGAGGCCTGGCGCTACAGTAGCTCCGCCTGCTCTTCATCCAGGTTCAAGTCCAGAGGCCAAGAGGCAAGTCTGTGTTCCTGAGAGTTCAAAAGAAGTTCTAGAATTTTTTTTTTTTTGAAAGAAAGAAAAAGAGAGGAAAGAAAGTGAGAGTGAAAGAAAGAAAAAAAAAGAATGTAAGAGAGAAAGAAAGAGGAAGAGGAAGTTCTAGAATTTACTCTCACTGGTCTTGATTGATTTAGGTAGGGTCATGTATACCCTGGGCTGGTCACTGTTTTCTGGAAAATTCTTCCATGGACCAGGCCTGAGCAGGAAGTAGGATCAGCTCCATGGGAACTCAAGGACTAGCCATGATGGGTGCTGCCCCTACTTCAGAGGGGAAGTAAAAAGTCAGAAAGGGGGTGAGAGGATGCCGGCTGATGCCAGCTGACAGAGGAAATAGATGTTCACTGTCCTCAGTCAACTGAAATCCAGGTATGCATGTTACTCATTGTGGTGGATGGTTTACGGCCCCCTCACCATGTGTCTCTTCCCCGGCCAGGCCTGGCAGGCGCCATATGTCCCCCTGTGGGCTCCCAGAGACACCCTCTCCTCCTTGGATTCTGAGGCTGGCCTCCTGGCTCAGGCCTGTACTCTTCTTTGTGCTTGTTCATTTGAGCCCGGAGCCTCCTCTTTATCAGCCAGGGCCTTTCCTGCTAGCCTAGACCTGGAGAGAGCTGCAGATGAGCCCCTGTGGCATTTGCTTGAAGCCTGCAGGGAGCAGGTACTACAGAAATGCAAACGAGTTTCACCTCGGTGAGTCTTCAGCTGAGGCATCTGAATGTTCTGTGTCAAGATCATGTGGTTAAGAAGGACCCTGTGATCACTCCCTTCCTACACACTCAAAAAGCTTGTTTCCCAATGTGGTTTACAAACAGGACTACAGGAGTAGGAAATGGTTAAGAGAATAAACATACTTCAGGCACCTCAGAAGCACCCATTTACATACAAATGGCAGAAACCAGCAATTTAGCAATGAACTTTTAAAGTCTAATATCAGTAACTATGTGTATCGTTGATCACAAACTATCCTGTTGTAAAAAGATTCCATTTTTAACCAATTTAAACCATTTTAAGGAATAGATATTTACCAGTATATACCTTGATAAAACCAAAGCCTTTTTTCCTTGATATCACTTTGGAAATATTGCTATAGTTTTAATTCATCTTGGGGCGAAAATTCTTTTCCAGAGGAAGACAATTCCAGTGTTATTTTTAAGCAAGGAAATTTCAAATTCGGTATTCAGAACTCTAAGTCACTTATTCTTAAAAGCGGGCACAGTTTTACATGTTACTTTGCAAGGGTTTGGGACTGTCAGTTGGGGAAGAGAGAAACCTCACACTCCAAATAGCACCTCCAAAGCCTGGCAGCTGGAGGCCATGGTCCAGATGTGGAGAAATCAGTGCAGCTGGTTGGAATCACTCATCTAAGAAGACAGGACTGTGGTTTTACATGGTTCCTGTGGTGTTCTGAGAAGCTTATTAGGGGATCCCACAGAATGAGTCTTTTTCCATTTTTTGAAGAGATTATATTCCTCTACATCAGGTTCCAAAGACGCAGTTGTGTGCAGCAGCTGGGAAGTTGGAAACTGAATATGGTGGAAATGATCCCGTCACTATTCCTAGGAGCATGGCTGTCTCCTCAGCACTCACGGGTGTGTGGCGTGGTGTGGGTGGGGCTGTGGTGACTGTGTAAGGGAGGTCACAGGAGAGCTTATACAGTGTCTGGGAGGCCCCTTGGTGTCTACTCCTAGTTGTGTGGTTCATGGGGCCTCGAGTTTTCTAGTTTGAAGATGACTCCCAAACTGACCCTGAGAATGAGGCGGACGGCAGGTGACACCCAGCTGGAAGAGGCTGCATCCTGAGAATAGGGGGCTGATTCTCCTCATGGTTAAAAGCCAGCATCTCCCTATCTGACCCTCCTGACTGCACAAAGCACTTGATGTGGATTATCCCATCACTCTACAAGGAAATGGCCAAACAAGAAGTTTGGAGAAGCGAGGAAAGTGTCAGCTGGGGTAGGAAGGCAAGCTCGGGGAGGGTGAGGCAGGCGGCCTTGTCCTGAAGGCCTGCCTAGATGGAACAGGTCACCCTCATGTGAGCTGTGATGCCCAGAGCACAGAGGAGGTGGTAGAACCCATCTCACGTAGGGGGTAAGAATTGATCCTCTGGTGTTTGAGGCCATGACTCTTAGATGAGTTCGTTTGCTCTGTCACTTGGGTAAATTCTTTGTGCTACCCAGAGCCATGAAGATTTCTCTTTTTTCCTAAAGGGAACTGAACAGCATGGGGATCTGGTATCGAATGGGCAGAGTACCAAGAAATCATGACTCATCTCAACCCACCACGCCTTCCCAGTCATCAGCTGCTTCCACCCCAGCCCCCAACCTTCCCAGGTGAGGCCTTGTTGGTGGTGTCTTGCATTGTCCTCTGGTCTTGGATCCCTGGACAACATTTTAGAAAACTGCCACTGTCTGCTGAAATAGTACAAAGCACAGCCGAACAGTTGTAGAAGCAATATATCTTTAGAGGAGATTTTTAAAAATCCACTTGGAAATCTTTGCATTACATGAATGCAAAGGCCATTCTGTAATCTATTTTGTACATGTCCTACAGGCTCCTAAAATTGCAGATTATGCAACTTAAAATTGGCTTGCTATTCAGAAGAGCTGCTAGGTACACACAGACACGTGCCGTGTAGCCATGTGGTTGCACTCACTGGCCTTAAGGTAAAATTCCTTCTCTGTCTTGGCTAGCAACTCATTTGAAACCCAGGAGGGTTAGTGAGTTACTATATTCTTTATTTTCATATAATTTCTTTTTCCAATGAGCTATAAACTAAGGAATGGGTAGTTTGGGTCTGAGAGAATAGTGAGGAGCTTTTCAGGAAATACTAGTTTTAATAATTGTCTCCACAGAAAAGCTTGGGTGAGCCAACTGTTTGCTCTGCAACTGATTTCAGTCATAATAGAGGTAGTAACAGCCTCTAATGGGTGGGCACGGTGGCTCATGCCTATAATCCCAGCACTTTGGGAGGCTGAGGCGAGCGGATCACGAGGTCAGGAGTTTGAGACCAGCCTGGCCAACATGGTGAAACCCCGTCTCTACTAAAAATACAGAAATTAGCCAGACGTGGTGGCGGGTGACTGTAATGCCAGCTACTTGGGAGGCTGAGACAGGAGAATTGCTTGAACCCAGGAGGTGGAGACTGCAGTGAGCCAAGACCGCAGTATCGCCCTCCAGCCTTGGGTGACAGGGTGAGACTCCGTCTCAAAAAAAAAAAAAAGTGTAAAAGACTCTATACTTTCTGTAAAAAGAATCCTGTCACGTAAAAATCCTGTGCATCACTTGGAGTAAATTGAGGGCAAGGAACAAACAGCAATGATGGATTAAGTTTGAGAAAGGGATTGCAAAAGTAAATAAAACAAGAACCATGAGACAGTGTCACTTAGGGATGTAACGTAAGTGAGAATGGATCTCAAAGCTTCCACGTGGGTGAGTAGAGAGGAACAGAATCTGTCAGGAACAGGACAGAAAAGTCACCAGTGGGTCCTCCTGGGCCCTCCACCCTACAGCCTGCCCTCCGGGACATGCCACCAGCGCTCTCTACCCTGTTCCTCTGTGCCAAGCCTCCGCCTCACTTGGAAGATTGCGCTGTAATGAGGCCCTGAAGCCCCGAGGACTCTGTCCTCTGGGACATCCCTCTATAAAGACAATCTGGTCTTTCTTATGACAGTTTCACAAACCAAGAGCGGTATTTAAACTTAACTACCTCTGGAATTGCCTGAAACTTTAGAAGTAGGTTTCAGTTTCACTTGGCATAAAAAGATAGGAATTACTAATGAGCCTCCAGAATTGCAGGATGAACAGTTGAGTTTCTTTGTTTGGTTCAGGAGTGTGAGTCTGACTCCGCGCATCAGCACTCGTTTCTCCATTTCTGAGTGAGAGCACTGTCAGCTCTGCCCTGGAGGTGTCACCTGTGTGTCACAGGTGTGTCACCTGTGCTGGGGGGGTCAGCTCAGCCCATGACCTGTGTATAGGGGTCCTCCATCACCTGTGCTGAGGCCCATCTCCTGTACTCATGGTCAGCTCAAGTTTGGGCTCCTGGCAGAGGCTGGAAAGCCCCCACAGGCGCAGTTGCCCTGAAGTAGTTACAGCTGCTCCCTGCTGACATCATGTGTTCTAGAAGGGCCCAGAAATGGGCGCCCCCTCAGGCAGGTTTTGACTTTCTGTGGATAAAGAGTGCTGATTTTCTCAGATAAAGCAGAGAGAGTGCTCTCGGAAGCCTGCCGGTCACTGTGAGAGCAAGGTCACTTGCAGCCAAAGCAAGACGGCCTGAGAACACCAGGCCACCGGAAGCCTGGCGGAATTGGAGGGTAGCACATCAGAACCAAGTGTTTCTAAGGCTTATGTATTTTATCACCTCTGCTGTACAGTTTATAGTTTACAATGGCTGCAAGGAAATTGGATCAGTTTTGTTTTACTTGCCAAATAAAACAGATGTCAAAATAGTCAATATAAAATGTATTCTAATTTGGCTGAGTTAAGTCAGCCAGTGTGCAGCAGGATAATTGAATGTACATTAATGCTTCCAAGTAAAAACCACTTGTCTGTCCCAAGTTCTCCTGTGCAGTAATTTACAGGTAGGATGCACACCTATGTGGGCCTCATCCATCGGGGTTTTTTGAGTTTTGTGGGATTTTTTATTATTATTTTCCTATCCAGTAGCTTTGATTTTTTTAAAAATGAAATACTGATTATTTTCACATTTTCCACTGAAGACCTAGGAAAGGATAAGTGTGCTGTTTTATTCCTTGAGGCTTCAGGTCTCTGCACTCCCCAGAGGAGGAACCTGATCGCTTCCCCTCTGGTGGGGAACAGTGGCTAGGGCTTGTGCTCCAGGTGCTGGGGGTCTGCCAGGAGCCTAGAGGGTAAAGCAGGCCCTCAGTGGGGCCTGCAGGGCCGCACACCAGCCCCGGGATTTCTCGTCTTCCCTGTCCCAGCCCAAGCCACAGACATTAACCTGCGCTGGTGGCCTCCTCCTCCCTTCTTGCCCCGGGCTTCTGTGCCTTTGCTCCTGGTGCTCCCTGCACATCTGGTGTGTTTGGCAGGCCTCAGCGCAGAGGACTCCTCTCCCAGGAAGCCCTCCCTAAGGCTCCCGGGCTGCTTTGTGCTGAGTCTTCTTCTCTGAGTGCTTCTAGGTCATCTGGAGCCCGTGTGGTGTTGTAGGCGTGTCGTGAGCCTCTGAGGAGCTCCCCAGCGCCCACCTGGATCCAGGCACGTATTTAGTGTCACAATAAATGCATCCCTGGCAACCCCTCCAGACTTCCTGGTCCCTGAGCACTGCATGGGTCTCTCTCGATGACGAGGGTAATCTAGGCTTGTAAAAAATTGGCAGAATGTAGAAAGTAGGAAAAAACAGGAATTCCATTTCCCACAAGCAAATGCTAATAACCTTTTGTTGTATTTCCCTCAAGTCTCTTTCCTGTGTACTTTTTACCTAGGTGATGTCATGTCGTGTAATAGCAAGTCTGTGTCTTGCTACTGTTTTCTCAGGTATCTTTAACCACTAACCTGAGAACCACAGCCAGTGCAGTCTTTGTGTGATGTGGATCAAGTCGCTGGGAGCGCGGTGACGCAGCGCCCTCTGCTGCCCAGCCGTCGTGGTGGTGGGGAACGTGGTTCTGAGCCGGAGCTGGTGGCAGGCGGTTTCCCCGCAGAGCCCTGGCCCAGGCCCGTTGGGAGGATCTAGGAAGGGGTGGGTCACAGATCTTGCTGACTTCTTGAGCCTGTGTTCTTCTCCAAAGCCAAAACCACGTGCTCTGCCTCCATTTCTTGTGTCATCACCCTGGTGTCAAAGAATTCCCTGCCATTTTTTGGAATGTCATTCATTCCCAGCTTTGTTTCAGACAAAAGGTGAATCTTTGCGGTGTCTGTGAGCCATCCCCTGAGGACCTCATGGTTCTAGAGGCACTGCCTTCTCTGTCCAAAACCAGGAACTGCCTCTAGAAGCGGGAGCTTCCTGCAGAAGCTCTGTTACTGCAGAAACTGTTGTAGTATCACTGGCTTTGGAGTTGTCCTTTTGGAGTGGGCAGGTCCCCAGGGAGAGGAGGGATGCTCCTAAGCTGTATCCAGTGAGTTGGTAGCTAAGGTGGCAGAAGGTGGCTTGGTAGAGCTCCTCTCCCTCATGCAGTGACAATTCATCTCACACACAGACATCACCACATACATCTCTTGACTATCTCCTAGTGCTTCTTCCAGGATCCAGAGCCTCCATTTCTCTGGGCCTCAGGCCGCTCCATCCCCTGCCCGTCCATGTCATGCACGTTGATCAACAGGAGGGGGCTGGCCTTGGGACGGAGGCACGGTCCCATCTCTGTGGCCCTCTTTGGGGCTGGGCCCAGCTTTGTGAGTCAGCCTCAGGCGTGTGATCAGATGGTGGGGTTTCTGATTGATCTCTGTGCTGCTGTCTGGGGCAGGGGGGCCAAGAGAGGAAACACCATCCTGGCATCTATCAGAGTAGCCCCTCCACCATCTCTCACATGCAGGGTGTCACTTGTTTCTGCTAGGAAGAAAGGGCTCCGCAGCTGCTGGGACAGAGGTTTGGAAAAGCCCCAGGAGGCAGGTGGGCTCACAGCGGCTGGAGCACCAGAGGCCCCCAGTGTGATGAGCGAATGGCTCTGAGTCTACCCAGGGGAGGCCCCTGGTGGGCTGCTGCCCTCTGGCTCTGCAAGCAGTGGAATCGTGGCTTGATAAAGACATCAGCAGCATGCTTATCAAATTTGCAGATGACGCAGAGTCATTAGGGTGAGCTGACGTGCTGGATGACAGAATCAATACTCCGCATCTCCACCACAGCCAGAACAACCTGCTGGAGCCATGGGAGGCAATGGGCGCTGGCGGAGAGGGCTCCTGAGGTTCAAAACATCCATCACACAGGAACCAAATTGAGGCCTGGCTTAGCAGCCAAGTGTGTGGAATGGCCGGGTGGAATGGAATGTGGGTGTGTGGAGTGCAGCCTGGTGTGCATGTTGGGAGGCCCTGAGTGGAGTCCTGCTCCTGGGTGTGTCCACTGCCTCACCCCGCCAGGCAGAGGTTACCCAAATCCAGTGTCAAGTTTGAGGAATCCAGTTTGGACCCGAGTGGAGGCAAGCCAGCCCTCCGCAGACGTCTTAAAGGTCAATATCAGGAGAGAAAGCAGAAGTGTTTCCAGGTGGGGATGGGGGGTGGGGCGGAGAGATGGCTGGGGGCTCCAGAAGGCAGAATTAGATCAGGTGGACTGAAGTTACATGGAGGTAGATTTAGGCTTACCACTTTCAAAAACTCAATAAAGACAGTTTCCCCAAGGGGAAAATTCTGTGGCATCAAAGAAGCTGACCTAAGGGGTAATGCGCTCCCAGATGCTGGGGGTGGTGAGACAGCATTTGGACCCTTCAGACTGCAGGAGAATTAGAGCAATCTGTGCTGCTTCCGCCTTACTTAAGAAACTTGTCATATTCCCTCTCCCCACCTACAGAAATTCAGGCTCAGCAGACCTCCATGTTAGGGCCACAGATGCTTTGCCCAGAGAACTCTAGGGCCCTCCAGTGGGCAGGGAGGGCGCAGAGCAGTGGCCTTGGTTCCAGAGGTCCTCAAGCCACCTCGATGCTGCTTCTGTATCTGACTTGCCCCCATTGCCTTCCTCCGCTCATCGCTCATCGTGCCGATGTCAAAGAAAGAGGCGTGGATAGTGGAGAGGTGCTGCTATGCAGCCTCCCTGAGAGGCCAGGCTCAGAGGAGCCTCCCAGAGCGTCCGGGGCCCCTGGCGAGGCGGACATCGAGTCTCAGTCCAGGATGGGCACGCCTGAGCTGACGATGAATGGTATTCTGTCCCTTTCAGAGTCTGTCAGAAACACGTAGTCTGCCTTCCATGTGGCTGGGATTTTTAGGACATCTCTTGTTTATGTGAATATCCATCTTTCGGGGGCTCGCCTAGAAAATCTGCAATGTGTGGTTCCAGTACCTCCACCTCACCCTTCCCGCTGACCTGGGCTGGCCTCACTGTGGTCCCGAGGGAGAAGCCTCGCCCAAAGTCTGCTCCTCAGAGACCCCAGGCCATGGGCATATCCTGTGACCTTTCTCTGACACCGTCTCTCTTGAGGGAAAGGGTTATTTTCCCACCCAAAGCCACAGAGCATTTCCCAGCCATTGAGTCCTGACCGGCAGGCTCCCCTTCGAGACGCAGCCTCCAGGGAGCCTCTCAGAGTGTCAGCCAGGCCTGGGTTGCCTGTAGGAGGTGACGTGGTGCTCACTGTTGCAGTCATCTTCCTGTAATTTGTCAGCTCCCAGCAAGTTGTCAGTCACAGGTTCGGAAGTATGTTTCTTAGTGACAGACATAATTGTACTTAACTTTTTGCATGGATGTTATCAATCTGTGACAGATACTCTGGGAAATGGGGCATTTTGATTGCAGAAGATCTGTCACATGCATTTAGTCTTCCTCTCAGGGACACCAGGATTCAGTCACAACTTTTGCATGTCGATGTCAGGTTTTGAGAACATAGATCCTTGCTGACCTCAAAAATCGTTCCGTCACTCCGATCCCAGGGCTGTCATCGGAAAGGTTAATGGCCCTTCCTAGAGGAGAGAAAAAATCATGCCGTGGTGATCTAGAATTCAGGTCGTGCCGCCCAGGCTTGTCCCCCATCACATCATTGTCAGAAGCCCATGAGCATGCCACGCTACGTCCTGGCCTCTCCAACCCCACCTTCCCTCTGGACATGGGGATCAACTCTGCTACTTTCTGATGAACTTGCAGAGTAAGTCAGCAGTGGGGGTAGAGCCTTAGGTCACTGGCTGGAGCCATGTTGTCCACACTGACAGCCTGAAATCCTCCTGCTGCCTTCTGTCCATTTTCAGTTGTAAGATGGTCCTTGTACTCCAGATGACACCTGTCACCTGCCCTGTTGTTGCAGGGCTTGAACCAGAGGCCCAGAATCACACAGATCAGGGAGACTGAGTTTGCCTTTTCCTGTTGAGGTGTTTACCACCTGTTGAGAGTGGCAAAAGGCTTGGTGCTGGAGGCATTTGCCTGTGAGAAATGTCTACCTAGGGTTCAGTAGGGGAAGGTTCAGCGCAGAGGATCGGAGTTGAAATCCGTGGTTTCATGTAAGGTACATCATTTATGAGGGGGGTTCTGTGTATCCCGGGTGATTCTGATGATTGTTTTTTCTCCAGTAATAAATTGTGATGTGGGTTTTGAGCTCCGCTTCCATAGTGGCAAGAAATGGTTTGGGGGCAGGTGAGCCGAGCAATGGAGCCCTCTGCCCTGGTCCCATCAAAAGAGGGCTTGGGGCACTGGGCATGGTGGCTCATACCTGTAATCCTAGCACTTTGGGAGGCCGAGGCAGGAGGATCACTTGAGCTCAGGAGTTTGAGACAAGTCTGGGCAACATGATGGAACCCCGGCTCTGAAAAAAAAATCAAATACAAAAATTAGCTGGGTGTGGTGGCACATGCCTGTGGTCCTAGCTACTCAGGAGGCTGAGTGAGAGGATGGTTTGAGGCCCAGAGGTCAAGGCTGCAATGAGCTGTGATCATGATCCTTCCACTGCACTCCAGCCTGGGCAATAGTGCAAGACCCTATCTTAAAAAAAAAAAAAAAAAAAAAAAGGAAGAAGAAGATGAGGGCT
Organism: Cacajao melanocephalus; assembly: GCA_963573385.1. Classification (NCBI taxonomy): domain Eukaryota; kingdom Metazoa; phylum Chordata; class Mammalia; order Primates; family Pitheciidae; genus Cacajao; species Cacajao melanocephalus. Next base: position 40,462 of record CAUYLG010070834.1, read on the forward strand.
TGGGCCCTGCTTTTCTGGCATGCGGACCTTCAGACATTCTGCAGGTCATGTCCAGGCATAACTATGGATCTGGCTTCACTTAGAAAAATTAGATTTCTTCTTCCTTCACACTAAAGCTACACATGCTTTTCGTTTGTTTAACTCTAAAGACAGAACACACATTTTCATTGTCTTTTAAGATGAAGACTGTAGCACAGGCGCTCTTTTACACAGGGAGCACAGACATCAGCACTGGGATATGAATGATCCCACTGTGCAGGTGGCACCGGAATGACCAGCAGCCAGCCCTGTCTTAGAGCCGAGCCCTCTGGAGGGTCAAACCTGAACACTAAATCAGAGATGGATCAGGATGGACTTCTGGGGCTCAGGTATTATTTCTGTAAATAGCCCACATTTACATTTTTTGCTTGTATAACTGCTTTGGGGTTTTCAGATATGCACATGTTCCTTTTTCCTCAGTCCAGACCCTTCACTGGCTTCCGGTTATCTGACCACCCCCACCCCCCACCCCCACATCCTCTCACATTAATTAGGCAAGTCTCTTCCTGGCTCAGGGGCACACCTTTCTCATTCCAAAAGCATCTCTGCTCCATCCCTGACCACGCACCTCAGCTTGTGCCAGCCCCTTCCCACCTGGAAGAGTTAGACTTGACGCCAGAATGCTTCGGATTGGCCCTGGCCAGCTCTGCCCCAGGCCTGTAGTAGCCCACACCACTTCTAGAAAGGCAGGTCGGTGTCGTTTCCTTCTCCTCCTCCAGTTGCCTGCGTCATATGGCTCGGCATCTCCCAGTTCCCTGTCGTTGCTGCATGTATTTCTGTTTGATCTTACTGACTAGATGTGCTGCTTATTGATGACAGAGAGCCTCATGTTTTCCTTTTTCTCCTTTAAAGCCTGAAAACAGGCTAGTCACACAGAAATAGCAATGATGATTATGTTGCATCGCCGTTCATCAAAATTGAGCAAGTACTTTCAACCATGTCATCTCATTTCATCCTCACAGTAAGTGTTCAGTGGAAAACGTGTGACCCCAAGATGGTAAAGAACTCTGAATTCCAGGTGGCTGGCATGTGTTAGGCACCCAGAAAGTGTTTATTAGATGCATAAAGTGAGTTAGTTTAATGCATAGGACTGGACATCATCTGTTTATAAATCTCTCCTTCCATCCATCCATCCATCCAGCAGAGACTTATCATGCATTTATTAGGTATGAGGTACTGTTCAAAGGCTTTACAAATAACTCCCTTAATTTTTTTTTGAGACAGAGTCTGACTCTGTCACCCAGGCTGGAGTGCAGTGGTACAATCTCGGCTCACTGCAACCTCCACTTCCCAGGTGCAAGCAGTTCTCCTGCCTCAGCCTCCCAAGTAGCTGGGACTGCAAACGTGTACCACCACACCTGGCTAATCTTTTGTGTTTTTAGTAGAGTTGGGGTTTCAGCATGTTGGCAGGCTGGTTTCGAACTCCTGACCTCAAGTGATCCGACTGCCTTGACCTCAAAGTACTAGGATTACAGGCATGAGCCACTGCGCCCGGCCAACTCCTTTAATTCTAATAATAGCTCTGTGAGTCAGTTACTATTATCAGCCCAGGTTTAAGTCGAGGAAACAGATCGAGGAGGTCAAATCCCTTGCCCAAGGTCATACATACATCTATCAAGTGTCAGGGCTAGGATCTCCACCCAAGCAGGCAAGCTACCATTCGTGTGCAGACCGTCACGAGGCTCCCAGCTGTAAAGCCTTTCATCAGGGAGCCAAGCATGTGCCTCGAGGGACTGTTGGGTAGGTGGGTGCCCATCCAGGTGGCCCCGCCACCTTCCTGTGCAGCTTCTCCAGGCTCTGACCAGCAGCTGGTGAATGAGGACTTCCCAGGGCGTGTGGGTGGGGAACTCGCCTGGCAGAGGCCCCTCCAGTCGGAAACTGCCTAAGAAGTCTGAGGGAGACGTGTGAACTTTGGCCGGCATCCAGCACACTTGCACTGTGGACGCCGACTGAGGGAACATGTGGAGGCCGCCCCGGAGGTCCCGGCACCACCATCCCTCCCTGGCTTTGAAGCGGGCGCTTAAGCAGTGTGGCTTATTCTGGTGATCATGAGAGTGGTGTGAAAGAGACCTACAGAGTGAGGTTATTTGAATGCTCGGGAACAGAGTGGCGGCTGCTCTTGGACCAGTATCAAACTTAGTTTTGGTGTCAGAGTAATTTTGAAGGGGAAATTTCATTAGAATGCAGTTCGGTATTGTTAGATATGAATGATGAGTTTAGGCTGAGCAATACGCTTTTTGATATTAATTTTTAATACAGCTTCTTGGGAAGTCAGAGCTTCTATTTAATGAAGAATTGACGATTTGTCAATTCAGCTTCCACCTCGGAGCTGGCCTTGGCGTTTGCGCTCTCATGTCAGATTTTTGACAAGGTATTTGCTGCTTGTAAATGTGTTATCTTTGTAATTTTGGGGACTTTCTGAGTGTCCTGTTTTTCTCGGTGGTCATGGAGGTTATGTGTGCTCTTTTGTTGTTACCGTCCCAAGAAGCAGGGTTATAAATGGGAAATTATTCCCTCCTCAGTCCGGCTCGCAAGTGCACGAGGGCTCTTTGTGCGGTTGCTTTCAGCGCCAGGGTTTGGAGAAAGGCCTTTTTCAGGATTATGAAAATAGTTTTCTGTGTGTCAGAACAGATTTATCAGTTCACTTTAGGGTCGGTTTTGTGAACTACACCATTTAGAGGAGGATATTTTACCTTTTATCAGAGTGGAAGCTGACAGTCTATTTGCAGGTAGCTGTGTGGAATGTTTCACCTGGGTCTCTCAGTGTAAATCTAGCTGCCAAATAAAGTAAAAATGGGCGTTAAACCAGCCATATTTCCCAGGATTTTACTGCCACCCACCCTCCCACCCCAACTATGCTGTTCTATTTCAATGCAGGGTTTCAGTTATTAATTGGGATATTTAATAAAATCCTTTGCTTGCAGTTACTTTTAAAAGGTCTTTTGAGTTTATTTGGGTCCAGTTTTTGCCAGTGGGTAGGGTAGAATTCAATCTGAATATCCTTCATGGGCAGCAGATGTTTTGTCGGTTGAAGAATAATACTAATTATTAAAATAAATGCAATTATTATCATCATCATCATTATTTCAGCTGTAATCTGGTAATCTGGGCATCTTATGCCAGGCATTGTGTAAACATATGCATATACACAAACCCCCACAGATAGATAGATATGTAGTTTTAATCTTTATAACCATGTTGTGAGGTGAATAATTGTGTCTTCATTTTAAGAGTGAGAAGACTGAAGCTTGGACAGATCATGACTTATCCAAGGGCAGAGAGTTAGGAGTTAGAGGGCCTGTGATTGGAGGAGAGGTCTCACCATAACACCCTGCCTGCCTCCAAGGAGCCTCAAGGCCTCCTGATTGAACACTGACCCTCTGCTATGAGCTCGACCTTGCATGGGACCAAAAATCACCATCCAGCCCATAGCCCACATTCCACCTCCTCCTCAGTTATGGCTGTGTTTTGCTAAACAAATTGTTTTCCACAGCTTTTGAGATGGATTGGGCAGGGAGAAGACAAGTGTTGCCTTTGGCTCTTTGTTAGAGGATATGCTGTATTCAGTCCAGACTGCTGCTTGCCCTGCGCTGTCACGCACACAGCCCTTTATGAATCTGACTTTGGCAGTCCCCCGACTCTTGAATTTTCGAAAAGCGGATATTTTAGTAGGCTGGAAGAAGATGAAAAGCTAGCGGTGCCCATATGTTCCTTGTTTTTAAAAGTAAGGTCAGCGAGGTTTAGAGACTCTTTAAATATTTCAGTTTATAAGATTAGACTAGATCATCTGGAATGGAAGTGTGGTGCCCCTGGTCCCAGACTTGGGTTTTTTCTTCATTTCTTTTATATGGGAGGTAGGTGTTTTGGCATTGCAAGGTTCAAGTGTAATAAAACTTAAATGTAGTGAATAAATACCATGATTTGGAGTGTTGCTGCAGCTATGAAAGTTAGTTTCCTTTCTTCATCTTTTTTTTTTATTAAGTAATCAGTGACTTGAAAAATAGCAGATTGGTACAAGGAAACTGAAAACTCCCATGCTTTAAAGGAGTATGACATTTTTGACATTTTTCTGCGGAAGCATTTTCTCCACTCATTTAAATCTTCCTAGGCTGAGATCAGGCATTCATCCTGAAATGTACACTTGAGTAGTTTGAAATTCAACACAAGTGTGTATTTTTAGTTAAGACATTTTCTCTTGGATTGTCAGTGGTTAGTGATGTAGTAGTGGCTTTACTTGCCCCCAAGATATTTATAGAAGCCTAGGATCTGAGCAAATATCTAGCCCAACCCCAAGTTGGGACCAGGTCTCACTTCTTGATACAGCACACCTAACGTTTTATGCCTCTCACCCAAAAAGCATTCTTAGAGCCAGGATGTGCCCATGGTCACCAACAGTAACTGCTGGGAGACACGTCAGGGAGAGGTGGTTGTGGTCACTGCCTTGTACAACAGCCAAATGCCCAAAGCAGGGGGGACCCTGCCCTCCTCCCAGCGCACAATGAGTGAGAACTCTGTGTGCTGGCTGGCATTTCCCGTCACGTTCAACGGGACACGTTCACTCTTCATACTTCTTCAATTCTAAATTTCAGAAGTAATTTGTCACTTTAGAGGAGGGCGTCATTAATAACCATTATTTGGAACTGTCGAGTCGTCCTCTCTGTGTGTGAGTGTCTGAGTTAAGCATCCCCAAAATTGGCCTTGTTGGTGGCAAGCAGTACCCCTACATTGACAGATCGAGACTACCCCACCCCCACCCTCTCCCTCACAACCGAGTGCTTCCCTGTCTGCCTTTAATCACCGCGAGGGGGGCGACAGGGAATGGCTACAGCATGTCCTCCTGGAATTCATTAGCATTATTACCAAAGACCATGTTGTAAATTGAGGTTTTTTTTCTTTAACTGCTAGGAAAAAATTTCTCCTTAACTATTTCATTTTATTGTACTTTAAAAAAAAAAAAAAAAAAAAAGAAAGATTTTTCTCATCAAACTTTTGGAGCAGAATAGTTCAGAAATCCTGACTTCAGATCCCACTGGGTGTGGACTCTGAGTTGTAAATGAAGCTGAAATCACATCTGGTTACCCTTGAGCTCTGGGGTGGGGGCCAAGGAAGAACCCTCAAACCTTCAGATGGGTGGTTAAGAAAAAGAATTACCATTCAATGTATGTTACTGCGCATTGTTATTCTTTAACATTAAAATTCCACTAAAGTACTAATAATTACTGTTAATATCTTTCGGTGGAAACTTACAGGAAAGGAGCAGTAGTGGAAACAGTATTTAAGGGCGAGCAGCCGGCATGATAAGAATGCAAATAAGCGTTATTAGCCTAATGATTTTGCCGTCGCCATGGTTGTGCGGCAGCAGTGTTGTGAATATGTCATCCAGCACCCGTGAATTTGGAAAGTGTGTCAAAACACAACTTCAATTAGTTTGCTCTAATTATGGCTCTTGAGAGTTTGTAACTACATCACTCCTCATTAAAAGAGATTTTCTTATATGGATTAATGTAATATACAAAGAAAGTTTCAAAGTTCCTGACGCCATTCGCTCCCCCCACAAATGAGCCAGGGGCAGGCCTGGTGGATCCGGATCCAGGGTCTGTGTCTGCAGTGGACACAGGCAGGGCGCTGGGACGGCTCTCTCCTGCTTGGCGATCCATGTCCTGCTCAAAGAGGCCACTGCAAAGGGAGCCTTGATGATTTCCACAAGAGGGTAATTGAACCCGTTGCAGGCTTTTAAGGAGAAATGGCTAACCTGAAACTATCAGGATGTCCCTCCTTCTCTGCTTCTTGGTGGAGGCTGGAAGCAGAAAGGTCTCTAGACCCACCGTGGTCCAGTGCCATGTGCGCAGTCAGCCCTTGGCCCTGTCCTGGGTCCTTGGGGGAGATCATGTGGGAAAATGTGTTATTTTTGGTCATGTAGAATCACATGGTATCTATGAAATGTCTGTAAAAGTCTTTTCAGATAGCGAAGGCGTACATTAAGGAAACGTAATCTCCAAGTTGATATGTAGTTCTAAATGCTATCGTTGCACCTTGGCCATCTTGAAAAGAGGAATGTGAGTTCATGTTTTCTTGTCCTATTGTGGATTTTCCCCTCCCTAAGGACACCTGTCCTGCAGTGCTCACCTTCTCGAGGCCCACTCTGCAGGGTTTGGACGGCCACCTTGTCACCTTGCCTCAAGTCAGCCTTGTGGGACTGTTCCTTGAGCTTTGCTGCCCCCACCTCCACCATTCTGCTGAGCCCCTGGCCACAGAGCCTTCGTGACTTCCATGAGGGGGCCCAGTGATGCATTTTGAACCCAAGAGTTAAATTTTAGAATGCTGGTTGAGGAGGCCTGGGTTTTGGTTTTCCTCTGATTTAGCCACATGGTGCAGATGATCCAAAATATAGCTTTGAAGACATTTTTGTGGGCCTTTGCATGTTCTCTTTGTCATCACTTAATGTCATTACATAATGTGTGTGTGTGTGTGTGTGTGTGTGTGTGTGTGGATGTGTGTGTAAGAGTCCCTTGGGTCTTCTTTATGCCACTCACAGGCAGTGTTACTTTGAGTGAGTTTTATCACTGTCTGAGCCTGTTTCTTCCTCTGTGAAATGGGGATAAAAATGCCTCCTTTGCAGGATTTGTCACAAGAATTAAATGGAGAGGGGACACAGAAAGCACCACCCTGGTGCCCAGTGAGCACCCGTGCATGCTGGCTTTCTATGTCCAGGATTAATTGCAGAACTGAGCCTGAGCATGAGCAGGGCATCCCCTTAGACCTTTCCTTTGCCACCACGTGGCTCCCGTCTGCTGCAGCTGCAACTCCAGTCACCAGCACCCGCTCCAGCACCTCACAGTATCACAGACCAGGCACAGGCATCCTCCCCTACGGAGCTGGGACTAGAACGGCTGTGCTCACAGGTGAGCAGCTAGGAAGGGGTTAAGATAGTAATTGTGTAAGTCTTCCAGGCTTTCTCCCAGTTCTGCGATAATTTGATGAAGAACTTCACCCTAATTAAATATTCAAATTAGGAATAAGTGTCAATATGGCTTCCCATTGCCTGGAATGATGATTAATTGTATTCAAAACTCCAGTGGCCCACTGTAATCTAAGCCTAACCGTTGTTCTTGATTATTTCTGCACCACACTTGCCATGTTTTTGTTTTAAGATTTAAACTAGTAATTGATTTGCCATATGCCATGGAGCTGCACGTACTTCAAAGCTATGTGTTTAGGAACTTGGGGAGTTTGGAATTGTGATTTCCTTCATCTTCCAGTGGCAGCTTTTTTTTCCCTCTTATCCAGTGCAGAGTGATTTGGTTGGGTATTTGTGTGTCTGTGTGTGTGCACGCGTGCATGTGTGTGTGTTGCCCATGAGGAAAACCCATTCTACAGTCAGGCTGGTAGGTTGGAGTTATATTGATCACAGCGAATGGGCTTCCTGAATGGAAAATGGACAGGTCTGTGTCTGCACTTACTTCCTGCTCTGCGTCGTCTCAGTAAAGCAACATGGCATGGTGGAAAGAGCACGAACACACATCCCAGCCCAGCCATTTTCTTTAGCTGCATGACTTTGAGTGAGTTACTTAACCTCTCTGAACCACTTTTTCCCATGTATAGGGTACTACCTCCCTTGCTGGGTGGTTTAGATTAGAGATGGGTATGAAGCATGAGGAACAGTGCAGGTGCCCAGCGAGTGGTAACTGCCATAGTCCTAAATCATTACAGGAGCAAAAATTACAGGAGCAAAGCCTTCACACCGGCTTCCCCTGGAAAGGCACTCCCAGCCATGCAAGTCAAATCCTATCACCTACCTCTCTGACTCCTGGAGCCCCCATTGCCCATCCTGGGCTTTGTGACATCTCTTGGGCCATTGTCAAGACTCTTGAATTACTATTTCATTGCTCAGGCCTTTTCTCCCCTGCCACGGTCTTTGCTCTTAGCAGGTGGGACCCTGGCTCCCGTGTCCTGGATACCTCCCAGGGCCTATTGAAGTGCCTGGCATGTATTAGACTCTCAACAGATGTTTGTTGTTTTGGTTATTTCTTTTTCATGCCACTGTTTTAAAATTGTAGCATATAACTGTATTGTCCTTTATGGTCTATGTTTTGATATGCAGAGCTTTTTACTTTGTTCTATAGGAGATTTATGTTTGTGCTTCAGTTGACTTATAGATAAATTCATAAGGGGAAGATACAAGTTTCATTTGGTTTCTTAAACTGTGTTGGTGCCAGGCAGTGCCTACCACACAGTAGGAGCACAAGAAAAAAAGCGTGCGGAGTCAGTTGCCACATCCTAGTTACAGCGGCCTGCGTGCCTGTTGATACCGGTCCAGCTCCCCTGGGATGGGGTTGTGTTCATTGGGTAATATTTGGAATTAAGTCTTAGGTCTAGGCATAGAAAGTTTATAATATAGTGAATATAACTGAAGAGGAACTAGGTCTGTTTTAAGTTTTATAAAACCTTACTTGGCTGGTGTCAGTTACAAAATGAAACAAAAAAGTGACTCATCAGACTGTGAGAAATGATAGTAAACTTTGCACATGGTGGTTTCTCTCTGAGGTTGGCTCCAAAATCAATGAGAAAAGAAAAATCACCACAACTGAAAATATTGTAGAGCCTAGAGTGATTAAAAGTTGACTTTCTCTTTTAGTGGAACCAAGTTACAAAAAAGAATTACAGTATCTCCTCACATTTCTGGGTCTTCACAGGTCTCAATCGTAATTCAGAGCCCCACTTGGGAAACGCAGGGATGTGGAGCAGGAATCCTGGCTGTGAAGTCATTGAGGAGGATTCGAGTGGTAGTTGGGCCCTTCCAGCTGAAAATGATTCATTTTAATTACCTTCCAGGGCGATCCAATACCTGAGCATATGGTCTTTAAGAAATAAGGTTCCCCAAACTGTCAGCAAGTGTGGGCAATGGTCAGGGACCTCTTTCTGACACCGTTGACCAGCCTTGGAGAGCGGGCGCTCTAGAAGGTGCTTATTAAAATGCCAGCAGGTGCAGCAAAGGGCCCCTTCCCTGTGACTCCCACACCCTGCTTGTGCCAGGTGTTTTATAAGAGCCTTTTTCTTCATTAAATGGCATTCATTAAGCACGTCCTTACACCTGGCACAGAAGCTGTGCGTCACAGGACTTCTTCCCAGTGGTGTTTTGCAGGAATAAAACGGAATTTCATTTAGCCATTTGCTGTGTTCTTCTGCTTTCTACCTTAACTCGATTTTTGTTGCTTTTCATATTTCCTCTGCTGCCCTCACAGTCCATTCCTTTCCTTTGTACATGACCTCTGGTCTTTGTCTACCAGCAGATACATTATATAGAAAACAAGATGTCCCTTCAGCACTAGGCACCACACTGGATGCTCTCATACTTGTGTCTCTTCTACTCTCCCAACCACTTTGAGAAGCGTTCTCCTAGTTTTTGGCATCTTTTTTTCTGATAAAAAGAAAAATAATTTCTCATTGAAAAAAATTAACACTTAAAAAGTACGGAAAAGCAGTGGGAAAAATCCATACTTCCAACTTCGAGGCTTCTGTCATCAGTACCATGAGCCTCTCCTGCCCGTTGGTCACCTCTGTGAGTTACTCCCTCTGGGCCCTTTGCGATACTGTAGCTTAGCTGTGTGTGCCCATGGAAAAAGACTGTATTTTGGGATTATTTATAATACATCATTCTGCAACTTCGTTTTTGCTTGGCTGGTTTTTTGGGTTTGTTTTACTTAACAGCCATGTCTTTGGGAGTTGGCTATTTTTACAGAAAAACCTCTGGCTCTCTTCATCTATTCATTCCGTCCTACTTTAGGATTATATGAAAATTCCACTTTTTATTAGCCTCCTCTTATGGATGGTCATTGGGCTGCTCCCAGTTCATTGCCGTGACAAATGCTGCCTCACAGCCCCAGTTCTTGTCCTTTCCTTCCACAGCTGAGATCATACTCCATATACGGATCCTGAGCTCCTCACTCCAACCCTCCTCCCCAAACCTGTAAACATCATTTTATGTCTGCATAATATTCTGAGTCAGACATTGTAACATTATTTCCAGTTTTTGAGTAGAGTGTCATAATTAAGAGCCTGAATTGTGTAATTTACCCCATCAGCATTAAAATCCAAACTCCTGCACACTCGGTGTTCAAGTCCAAGCTGTATCCAGCTGAGAAGCAAGCTGTGGAGCCTCTCTGAGACACCTGTGGAGTAGGGGTGCTCTCAGCACCCGCTCTGGGGTGGGGTTGGGGATCCTAAGATGCATATGACAGGTACGCGCTGTAAACAAGCCAACTGATGCTATTTTTACATTTTCTTAAACAGGTCATTTCCCACATTTCAGGTTATTTCCTCAAATTTCAAAAAGGGAGAAATAAATGCTGGCCCTTTTGTCTCATGACTTCCAAATTCTTTGGTATTAAATTAGAATCATCTGGAGTATATGATTATGTGTTTCCCCTAGAGAAAGTGATGTGAATAATCTTCTGTTGTCGTCTTCCTGCACAAAAGACAACTTGAAATAGTAAAAAATTTCTGAATTACAACTTTTTTCACCTTCAAAACTCTGTGGCTGCATCATCTTCCAGCATTTAATATGGCGGAGGAAAAGTCTGAAGTCACCATCAGTATTTGCCAGGATGAATCCTCTTTCCATTATATTTTCTGAAATACTGTGAACACCATTGGCTTCTATCTTTAGGTCCTTTTTCCAAAAATTCAGGAAAGTATTTTCACCTTTACTGAAGGATAATCAACATACAATAAACTGCACATATTTAAATAATGCACTTTGATGAGTTTTGACACAGGCATACAACTGAGAAACCATCACCAAATTAAGATCATGAATCTACCCACCACTCCAAAAGTTCCTTTGTGTTCCCCCTCCCCACATTCAGGCAACCACCGGCCTGCTTTCTGTCTCTGTAGATGAATTTGCATTTTTCTTCTCTTTTCTTTCTTTTTTAGAGGGAGTTTTGCTCTTGTTGCCCAGGCTGGAATGCAATGGCATGATCTCAGCTCACTGCAACCTCTGCCTCCCGGGTTAAGCAATTCTCCTGCCTCAGACTCCAGAGTAGCTGGGATTACAGGTGCCCACCACCACACCTGGCTAATTTTTATATTTTACACCACGTTGGCTAGGCTGGTCTCAAACTCCTGGCCCCAGGTGATCCCCCGGCCTGGGCCTCCCAGAGTGCTGGAATTACAGGCATGAGCCTCCATGCCTGGCCTGAGGTTGCATTTTCTAGAATTTTGTGTAAATTGAATCATACCAAAGTACTGTTTCCCACCTTGCTCATTTTATTCGGCAGCAGCATCTTGAGATGTATCTGTCCTGCCTGTATCAATAGTGTGTTCTTTTTTTATTGCTAACATCCATCTCGTAAGATATACCATGATTTGTTTACCCAGTCACCTGTTATTGGACAGCTGGCTTGTTTTTAGTTTTTGACTATTACAAATGAAGCTTCTCAGTACGTTTGTGTACAAACCTTTGTGCAGACATATGCTTTCATTTCTGTTCAGTAAAAATCTAGAAGGGTAATAGCTGGGTTATATGATAGGATATGTTTAACTTTTTTTAAAACTGCAGACTGTTTTCTGAAGTGGTTATACCATTTTCCCTCCCACTAACAGAGCATAAGAGTTCCAGCTGCTCCCCATCTCCACATCCTTGCCAGTGGTAGATACTGTCAGTCGACTTAATTTTTGCGTTCTAGAAGACATGTAGTGGTATTTTGTTGTACTTTTAATTTGCATCTCCCTAGAGACTAATGTTGGTGAACATTTTTTCATGGGCTGATTTACCAATTAGATTTTCTTCAGTGAAGTGGCCATTGAAATTGGCCATTTTAAAATTGGGTTGTCGGCCACGCGTGGTGGCTCAAGCCTGTAATCCCAGCACTTTGGGAGGCTGAGGCGGGAGGATCACGAAGTCAAGAGATCGAGACCATGGTGAAACCCCTTCTCTACTAAAAAATACAAAAATTAGCTCAGCGTGATGGTGTGCACCTGTGGTCCCAGCTACTCGGGAGGGTGAGGCAGGAGAATTGCTTGAACCCGGGAAGTGGAGGTTGCAGTGAGCCGAGATCGTGCCACTGCACTCCAGCCTGGCGCCTGGCAACAGAGCGAGACTCTGTCTCAAAAAAAAAAAAAATTGGGTTGTCTTCTATTAAGTTCTAAGAGTTCTGTATATATCCTAGATATTAGTTGGGCGTGTTTTATAAATATTTTCTGCAGGTCTGTGGCTTGCCTTTTATTTTTGTATCAGCATCTTGGAAAGCAAGAATCTTAACTGTTGATGAAGTCGAATTTATTGATTTTTTTTCCCTTGCATATTGTGATGGTTAATACTGTCAACTTGATTGCATTGAAGGATGCAAAGTGTTGATCCTGGGTGTGTCTGTGAGGGTGCTGTCAAAGGAGATTAACATTTGAGTCGGGGGCTGGGAAAGGCAGACCCACTCCTTAATCTGGGTGGGCGCCATCTAATCAGCTGCCAATTTGGCTAGAATGTAAAGCAGGCAGAAAAATGTGAAAAGACTGGCCTAGCCTCCCAGCCTACATCTCTCTCCTGTGCTGGATGCTTTCTGCCCTCAGATGTTGGACTCCAAATTCTTCAGTGTTGGGGCTTGGACTGGCTCTCCTTGCTCCTCAGCTTGCAGACAGCCTATTGTGGGACCTTGTAATCATGTGAGTTAATACTTAATAAATTCCCCTTTATCAATATCCTATTAGTTCTGTCCCTCTAGAGAACCCCGACTAATACATATATGTTTGTGCTTTTCTGTATCTTATTTTTTTAAAAGGCGAGTGGCATCTCAGTACTATTATGAAAATAGCTGTGATCTTGTGGACACCCTGAAAATTTTGGGTCCCCCTTTTCGGAACCCTACTGAAAACTGCAGCCCCAGAAGGTGGTTTTAATACAACTTTCAGCCCAGAAAAATAAAATGGGAGTTGTAGTTTTGTGTCATAAAGTTTGGTGTGTGTGTGTGTGTGTGTGTGTGTGTGTGTGTGTGTGTAAGGGGTGGGGGAGAAAAGTAGTGGCTGCCTCTGACTCTCAGTGCGCCTCTGCCTTGCTAATCACCACTCCCTCAACGCTGCCCTTTGACAGTCTGGGAGGACATCAGGCACTGCAGCTGCCTGGGCAGAGCCGTCTTCATTATATGTGGCCACTGGGTTCACAAGATTAATGGTAACATTTTAAAAATTCACACAGACCTGGAATCAGCACTAGAAAATACAGATTTAAATTAACAAGGAAAAAGCAGAATCCCATCAAAGGAAATAAATCGTGCTGGCAACTATTGTCACATAATAAAATGTATTCTATAACTGAAGGGCTTTTATATGGAGCTGTCTGCAGCTTAGTGGCCATGTTAATTGAATAAGGTGCCTAAGACCGACTTGGGGGAAAAAATGAAATTCCCCTCAGCATCTATTTAGCTGGAGCTGTTGTCGTTGGCAGCATGTGCGTGCTGACTTATTTGTTACAGAACAGCCAGTCCCCCCTGCAGAGAGACGTGATCGCCACCAGAAGCAGCAGGGTGAGCCCTGTCTCCTCTGGGCAGTTCTGTGAGTGGGGCGGGGAGGGGAGGGGAGGAGAGCTTGGTAACGCTCCCCGAGGATTTAGGGACTCTTCTAGTTACAGTTCTCCAGTGACCAAATAGATTTTGGAATAATAATCCATCATTTGAGTCAAGTGGCAGAAATGGTTGTCCTCTGATGGACAGCCTTTGCTCCAGGGGTCCAAGACCTACTGGGGAAGGTGCCAGAAGGCCTTCACCTCCAGGCATGATCCTAAGTAGAGACAGTATCTCCAGCCTTTGAGTCTCCTTCTCCTTATTCTGCTTGGGAGCTTTATGAACTCTCCTAAAATCTCAACTCACGGATCTGCCTACAGAGTGGTCAACTTTGGGGCCCACTAAAATGACTCCACTGAACCTGCTGTCCATGAGTGTGCCAGCCACCATCATTCTCGTGGACATCTTGGTTTTTTTTAATAATTTTTATCTATCTATTTATTTATTTTGAGACCGGATTATGAAACTGGCTAATATTTGTTTTTTTGTTTGTTTGTTTTTTTGGTAGAGACGGGGTTTTATCATGATGCCCAGGCTGGTCTTGAACTCCTGGGTTCAAGTGACCCACCCGTCTCAGCCTCCCAAAGTCCTGGATTATAGGCATGAGCCACTGCCCCCCCCCCACCCCCGGGTGACCTCTCAGTTTTGTTTGATGCTGTCAAGCACCTACTTGTTCTTATAACTCCCTTGGCTGGGAGCTGCAGAAGAGGTGAGCGTCTGATGCCCGTGGCCTAGCGCAGCTCCCGGTCTCCTTCCTCCCTCCTCCAGGTACAGGGTCGTGATTGGGGCCTTCCTTCAGTCTCCTTAGGCAATTCAAGCTGTTCATTCTCATGAACCAGAGGTCTTTGTGTGAGGAAGAAGCCAAAGGGAGTTGGGTTAACTGAACACAATTCCAAGCATAAAAATAAGGATTTTCTGTCTTTTCTCACTGGATGCTATGGTCATAGGCACGGGCACAGACCAATAAAGAATCTTCTAAAATGTTTCAAAAGACAACTAAATATTTCATGAAACAGTGGTACCACAATATTTTAGCCAGTCCTCCATTGTTTGATGGTTCATCTGATTCTGCTTTTTGGCTTTATAAGCAGTGCCATGATGAATTTATTGTTTTTTTTTTAAATTCTTTTTTTTGTCTTTGATGAATTTATTGTTTATATAAAAATATCATAAATCAGAAATAGTTGTGTTTGCCAAGCCATTAATGAACCCAGTCATGGAGATGAGAAGGAGAGAAGTGACAAGGCTTCCTGGAAGTTTCCCAAAACTGTCCCTACTTACAAGTCAGAATCAGATCAACAGTAGGTAATCTTAGAGGGTTTTCCCTAATATTTGTTAAGCGCCCACTGAGTGCTGGGCATTGTTCTTGCCACTGGGCATGTGGTGGGAAGAAAAAGCGTAATGGAGATGATGTTCTGGTGGCTGGAAAACAAGTCAAGACAGCCCGGTGGAGTGGAAAGGGCTCCGCAGGGAGGAGGCGGGTATTGTGAGCATGGCTGGAGGGGGTGCCTCATCAGAAGGGTGGCCTGACTGGGGAGGGAGGGGAAGCCAGCCACTGAGATCTAGGGACAGTGGCAAGTGCAAAGACCCTGAGAGGGGAACAAGAGCAGGGGCTGGAGGGACAAAAGCAGCCGCTGAGGTTGGCGGAGGTGAGCGCAGGGAGGGTGGACGAGATGCGGTCAGAGAGGAGGGATGGGCTGGAGCCGGTGGCCCCTCTTAGCCGTGGGCGGGTTTGGATTTCATCCTAATGCAACGGAAAGGTGCCATGGGTTTTGATGTGGTACTGCACTGAGGCCCTCATGAGCCAGACCCTAAAATAATGCCAGAGTGGCAAAAATGGGGAGAGTCAGAATAGGATGGAAGCTTGCATGCTTGTATGTGGTCACGCATGCCTGGTTCCGTGCTCTCAACCCTGCCTGCATGGTGGCCCTCTGTGCCCTGGGAGGCAGCACACCCCTGCTGAAGGCTATGTGGCTCCCTGGTGCTGGTGCTGGGATTTGGACCCACATCCAGCAGACTTGGGGGCACTACCCTAACCTCTACAACTGCTCTGCCTCCCTGGGTGTGCGGTCAGGCCATTGGTTATCCAGCTCTGTATATTTCACTGTAACCTGTTGGGATCACTGAGCTAGTGAGTGGCAGCTATGTCGCATCCCTGGCATCACTGATTTCAAAAGGCCTTCAGGAGGGACCCTGTGGCCCTGGCTGAGTAGTCTCATTTTATATACCTGATAGTGAAGCTGAATCAGGATGACTCTGCCATAGTGATAACCACCTCTGGAGGACACATGGACTGACCTCTTCATTAATTCCTAGCTTTCTCTTCATCACCTTCACCTCTCAGAGCCTCAAATGAGAATAATTACTCTTCTCTAAAAAGGTTGCTGAGGGAATGAGGCCGGGTGATGTACTGAGGGCCCCCAGCCCAGGTCCTGGCAGGTGGGGCTCCACCCATGCTGGGGAACTGGAATCTCGCCTGAGACCCAGCTGATGGAAGAGCCTTCCTCCTTGTCTCTCACTTTTAGGCTAATCTGACACCAAAGCACCCCTGGGCCACTTCTTCAGCAGGAGACTTCTTTGTCCTGTTTAACCACAGGTGATCTGTCCCTGGGGCCCAAACTATTCATTCTCATTAATGGGAAGGCTTGATGTTCCTTCTGTCCTCCTGTCCCCATGTCCCCTGCTTCTTATGTCCAGGAACAATAGGAGCAGAAATGCAGGAGAAGCTATTTGCTGTGTAGGGAGGAACCCTTCTCCCTAAAGCTTTCTCTGTCCATGGGGCCTTCCCACCTGCTGCTCTCTGAATGCCATCCCATACCCACTCTTGCATCAGCTACTTTAGCTGGAGTTTTTGGTAACCTGCTATCAGTTCAGTAGACCCCTACTGAGCAGTTATTTTGCAAAAAAAATACAGTCAGCCTGTAACTTGAATCCTCTTTTAATTTCACATTTGTTGCATCAGGCACACATTGTCTATTGTATATGAACAGAAACTTTTTTTTTCTACCTCTTGTAAATTCCTGGTTGCTGCTGCCGCTGATTTCTTCTTACCCATACCTGTTTTCCTCCATAATGGAGAGGTGGGATTCAGGGTATAAAACAGAGACCCCTGGAGTCTAATTGGGAAAACACTCACTGGGAGAAATGAAATGATAGAGACTAACAGCAGTTCATGTCAAAAAAGAGACCCAGGGGTTTTAGGGGCCTAACTTCAACACTTGATTTGGTCAACAAATGTCAGTAATTGTCTACCCTGTGATTAAAAAATTGTCCCAGAAAATGACATACAAAATTGATGAGATTTGGCCCTGCTCTTGAAGAGGTCACAGTCACCTTAGGGGCAGGTTTATATCAGATGACTGAAGTGTATTGTGATACCTGGAGTGGGGTGAGAGAAAACACTCAGGTACCTGATCTGGCCTGGGGCAAGCCCAGGAAAGGTTTTACCAAAGAGGGGGTGGTTGGGTGGGGTCTTGAAGTGTGAATAGGAGTTTGAAGGATAGGTAAGGAAGAATGGAGATTCCTAGGAAGAGGGAGTGGCATGGATAAAGAATCAGGCCTAGGCTTGAGAAAAACAAGGCCTGTTCAGAGATGGGCAAGACTTCCACTCTTCCTGGAGGAGAGGGGAAGTAAGTAGTGGCAGGAGGCAGAATCTGGAAGGTGAGCTGGTGTGCCAGGGATGTAGAAGTGTGCGGAGTGAGAAGACAGCTAAGCCAGGACTCTTGCAAACAGCAGCCTTGCAAAGGTTGGAAGTGAGGTGGGAGTGAGGTGGGGGCAGAAAGAATCATCTGCAAGCAGAGAATAGAACCTGGGGCGGGGGGTGAGCTGCAGGGTGAGCCAGGCAAAATCTGAGGCCCTGGAGAAACAAAATGTGGCCCCGGATATCAGTGTTGCATGGGGCAGCTGAAGAGCTGGGCCTCTTGATTTCTCTGTTATTTATATACTTTTTCATTGTTGCTATTGCTCATATACTTCTTTTAAGTCCTAAATTTCCCTGAAACTGTCCATTTAGAGGGTCTGTGGCAGGTCATGTTGACAGGAATGAAGGCTCTACACAAAGTAGGTGGTGAGGAATTGTAGGCTCATGACCAACTCTGTCATCATTTGCTGCTACCATTCCCATCCACACTGGCATCTTAATTTTATTTCCTCCCACAGATGGGCAAGCTTTTGAAACTGTAATTTGGATCTTGGTACATTTCTGCTTAAAAATCCTTCCAGAGAAAGGCAGAACCCATGCTGCGCTCCACATGGCGTGGCCCCCAAAACCATCTATGGCCTGGCCCCAACCTCTTCCTAGCCTTCTAAGCCTGGCCACCCTGGCTTCCTCCTAAGTCTGGAGGAGGTCAGACTCCCCACAGAGCCTCAGGTGCACACCCTGCCTCCCTGCCGCATCTCTCTGATTTCTGCCTATCCTCAGTTCCCACCTGAGTGTTCCTTCCTCCAGGAAGCTGTCCAGGGAGCCTCCTCCTACCCTGCCCTTCATAGCACTTGAGTCTTCCTGCTTTCCATAGGAAATGATCACACTTGTAAGCAAGTGTTCAGGTGACTTTGTGGATATTTTCATGTCCCCCTGCCTGTCCTGCCACCACTGAGTCCCTCACAGATCTGTGTTGATGCATATTTGACCACCCAACAGCTCGGCTGGCCCCATTTTCTTTTCTGCCTCCTGGCTGGCCTCTTTGCCATCATCCATGTCCACCTGGCTCCCAAAGTTCTGCTAAGGCCCCCGCCTCCTCCCAGAGCCTCGCTGAATGCTTCTAGCCCCTGGAGTATTCACTGCATTGCGCAGATCACTCTGCATCCTTAGTTAGCTTGCGTGCACCTTTTTAGGGCTGTTGAGGCTTAGAAATCTTAGTCTGGCAGCCATGAAGCAGAATACTTTCTTGGCTTCTGGAAATTCCCTCATTGGTACAGTGAGTGAAATAACAGCACCCACCCTGGGTCCTTTTAGTCACACACACAAGGCCCTGTGCTCAGAAGGGCCCCACCATGGGTTAACGCTCTGTTGTTGCCGTCTTGAAATTCTTGATAGCATTTGAATAAGGGCCCCATGTTTTCAGCAGGCACTGGGCCCTGCACGTTGTGTAGCTCCTCCCATACCTGCCTCAAGGGGCATTGTGAGGAGCCATAGGAAGATGTGTGACATCTACGTTCTCAGAGCTGGCACCCGGTGACACTCTCAGCAGGGTCACCTGTCATCATTTTAGTTCTGCTCAACCACAACCACAGTCAATGATTCACTCTTCTGTTTGCTCAGCTTCATTGACTAAGTGCTGTGGTCAGAGACATTGATCAACTGCTGAAAACCCTTCTGCAGCTGCTCCTCACCCTCGCAGGGTTCCCAGACCCGGCCAGTCTCCAGATTGACCCCTGGAGCTTGTTAAAAATAGATTTCTGGGCTGCACCCGGCCAGGCCCACTGAATCGGACTCCCCACAGTTAGGGCCTGCAAGTGTGTGTCAGAGCAAGTTCCCAGGTGACTGACGCCTTCATTAATGCCAGGACGGGAGTTTAGAAACCTCCATCCTGGGAGTTTGAGCCCAAGCCTCTTGCGGTGGTGTTTGGCGTCCTTTCCATCTGGCCCTGCCTGCATTTCTTGCTCTGCTTCTGACGTGTGCCCTAACCCTATGGAGAAGTCCTGGCTCTCTCTGACTCCCTGGTGGGGTGCCTTTCACTACCATAACACCCTGAGGGGTACTGAAGCCTCGTTCTCTTTCACAGAATATATCGTTCCTTCTTTTCATGATCACCAGCACTCAGTTTTTCTTTTTCTCCAATCACATGTCACATTGCACCTTGATTTGTTTCTGCACCTTTATTCCCTGCAGCCTTAGCTAAGGGAGCTGACCTCTATACCCTTAATTAGCAGCAGTAACACACAGAATATTCTGGTTCCCTCCACGCACACCAGTGCACCTGGTGGACACGCGCGCTGTGCGTGTGTCTGCTGATTCCCCAAAGCCCAGAGCATACAGTTGCTTGGTTCACCCTGGCTGATCCGTGGCTGAGTGTCTACCATGAGCGCTCACTCTGTGGCTGGCAGACCCAGTGCCTCCACAGCCCTTGGTGCTTACCTTGCCCCTGGAAGGCCCCTTCTGGTTGCAGCTCAATCCTGGCCCTGTGGGAACAGCCCCTCCCTGGAGAGCCTTTCCTCCCAGGAGTCTTTTTTTTTTTTTTAAGACAGAGTCTCGCTGTGTCGCCCAGGCTGGAGTGCAGGGATGTGATCTCAGCTCACTGCAACCTCAGCCTCCCGGGTTCAAGTGATTCTCCCACCTCAGCTTCCCAAGTAGCTGGGATTAGTAGAGATGGGGTTTCACCATGTTGGCCAGGCAGGTGTCAAACTCCCAACCTCAGGTGATCTACCTGCCTCGGCCTCCCAGAGTGCTGGGATTACAGGCGTGAGCTACCGCACCCAGCCTTCCCAGGAGTCTTTATGCACAGCAGCCGTTCTAGAAGGTCACACATGTGCTGTGTGAAAAAGGCACCCAGTAACTGACCACTTACTTTGTAGTAACTGTTTCCTCCAGCAGTCTCTTCCCTTTCGGAAATGACCGGGGCTGGCCACAGGTTAGGCTCCTGAGCTATTGCAGCACAGCCCCCAGTCATCCCACCAAGAGGTTTTGTTGTTGTCTTTTCCCCCAGACCTGTTGGGATTTAAATACTTTTCCTATTTGTTTAATTTTTCTTTTCAGCATTCACTACAGGCAACTGGTGACCATGCCAAATAGGTTATTTACTTTTGACTAAATGCTCACTTAGGCTGTGTGTTCTTTGTAAGCTTTAATGGCTCACACCTGAGCCATCAAAGACCATGCTGTATGGGTCTGGAAGGTGCTTTCCTGAGCACCTACTGTGTGCGCTGGCTGAGGGGGAACACACAACATAGCAGTTCAGAGCAGTGTGCCATTCTGATTTTCAGAGGTCATTAGTCTCCTGGACTCATATGGTAATAATAATTCCCAACACCTTTATTTACCAAGTGCTTCATGTGCGGTGATCCTCAGCAGCCCTGCGGCCTAGGAATGGAAGCGTTTGCATGGCTCATGGAACAAACTGAGGCTGGTGTTCAGCCCCTGGGTGTTACAGCCCCGCTGGTGCATTTTACCCAGAGGGCAGAAATCTGGATCAAACTGCCACCCCATACAGTCCCTTGGGCATGTTGTAAGGCTTGGGACACACTTTCTTCCTCTTGGATGTCCCTTCCAGATGGAAAAAAGGTGGCTGCTGATGTCTAGAAACTTCCAAATTCCTTAAGAGGATTTGAGCCCGGTGGAGGAGTCATGCTTGATTGAGAAGGAGGCGCTGGCCAGAAGCACCTGCTCTGCCCGCTGCTCTGTGCTGCATTTCAGCTGTTGATGGTGTTAGTGCTTCCTGAGTCTTAGGGAATGCTCCTTGTAACCTGCTTTCTCTCCTCTGTCTCTTCGGCAGGCACATCTCCCTAACGCTTCCTGCCACCTTCCGAGGCAGGAACAGCACCCGGACGGACTACGAGTACCAGCACTCCAATTTGTATGCCATATCAGGTATGTGAGGCCACTGCCACAACACCACCTCCTTCCACACGTACTCTGTCTTCTCATGAGACCTGTCTCCTTACCTCTCTTTTCTTCCTGCCAGGGGCCTGTTCCCTGCAGGGACCAGGCCTTCCCTTTCCTTTGTGTTGCCACGGCACTTAGAGAAGGGCCAAATACTCAGTGTGTTTTGAAACTAATGATGAAAAACAATGTGTGGATTTCACAGGCTTGAAGGGAGGTTTCCAGAGAATACTCGCCACATCGTTCACCTGCCAGACCCGGGCAGGCTTCCCACGGGGCCTCGGGAGCAGCGCCGAGCTGAGCCCCGGTCGGCTCACCCTCCCGTATCCAAGTCTGTCCTCACCTCTCATTTCTCACAGCCAGGTTTGTGGCCAGAGGGTACACTGGCGGTCTCCCCTCACACCCCTGGAGTATGAGTCTGTGGTTTCTGAACTCGGCCTTGAAATTGATAGTGTTACCTTGGCAGGAACTTCATCAGTCCTAGTTTTCCTTTTCACCTTCACCCAGGGAGGGGAAAACTTACAAGCCTTATTACAGAATTGAGATTCATTAGGTGCTTGGCAGCACAGGTGACTTGCTAAGAGCTGAGGAAACCCACAAACTCGCCTCCGATTATCCTGGGCCGCCAGTCAGGGGTGTTTGTGTATAAGGGGAAAGTGGCAAATCGGTGCCACTTACCAGCACACACCCTTAATGGTGAGTGACATTTTGAACACAGGAACATGGCATTCATTCATGTACCATAATGAATGGGTTATTTAAAAGGTAATCTTTTTTCTAAAAATTGCAACTACAGGTTACTAAATAGATGAAATAGAACAATGGCATAATTCTTGTCAGTATTAGTTTTTCTCGTTATGATCACTCCCTAATAGGTTTGGAAGTATAAGCAAAAGCCAGTTGTTCCACTTCTGGGTGACATTCCTGCTGGGAAGGGGAGGGACAGGGATGTTCTTAAGCCCTGGTCCCTGGCTTCACTCCAGGAGCCAGGCTCTCCAAGGGGAGAGGGAACGTGATTGTCTAAGAACAGCATCTCTAGGGAGAATTTCTTTTGTGCTGTGGCTATTTCAGCAGAGTCGACAAGGAGCATAACAAGTGTGGAAAGATGACCTATTTTGTAGAAAAGCTGAGTATTTCCCCAGATGCTTAGTGGCACAGAGGTACAGAACAGGTCTGTGGAATCCAGCAGGGCGCCCCCGTTCAGAAAGCACACAAGGGAAGCTCCGTCAAAACGGATGACTTCTTTTCTGCAGCTCGCAAATCTTTTTCCAGCCACAGCGTTCGGCTGCACCCACTTTACCTGTTCTCTGATGGCTTTCCCGGCTGTTGGCGTTTCTGCAGGAAAGAGCCACAGAGTGAAATCTCCTATGGTTTGGCAGGAACACTGCTGTCTGCCTCTAGACCGCTGCTTCCTCGCCCTGCAGCTTTGATGAGGTGTTGTCTGGGTTCATTTCAGCTGTTAGTTTAGCAATACCAAGGTAACAGCCTCAAGACACAGGGGAAGCCATTCAGAAACTTCCTGTTACATTTATGTAAGTGGCAGTCAATTGGATTTTATCTTCCAAACAGAGGTAGTTGAGGCTACAGCCCACGGCAGCAGGCAGTTTCAGGCCTCCTCGGCGGCTGCAAGCACCAAATTGCTCTGCCAGGGTCCAGGACCGCTTTGTTGTGTTGCTGCCAGAAATACCCCGCAGGACCTGCTGGCTCCATAAGGCCTGCAAGCTCAGCACTGGGCAACTATGGCGCAACTGGGAAGCCTGCCCGCCCACCCACTGGCAGCCTGCCTGCAAGTTGTTCTGGCTAGAAGGGAGCAGAGACCACCCTCCTCACCCCCATATGAACAGTATTTGGCACTGAGTGGCCTATCTCAGTTTGGTATTGTGAAGTTAGGGTTTCCAGTGGTTTCTTCCAAAAACAGTTAAGGCAAAGTGTGCCCCAGGCCCTAGCCCTTGCCCAGTACCGATGCCTTGATAGCTGGAGTTCTGCTGATAATGAAATGAATCATCAAACCGCTCTCTGAACTGGCCCTGGCACGGGTTCACTGCACACTTCAGGAGCTGAGCCTTTGGTGCAGACCCCTGGCGTGCTCTGTGTCCCTCCTGAAGACATTCGATTACTGCTCCCTTGTGTTCGGGCCCTTCCTAAGATAAGTAGATTTCAAAACAGTGTAATTAGAAATTTGAAAAACAGCCCACACTTAATGTGTGTGTATGGTTGTCAGAGTAGATTAACTTTTCAGTGTTTTCTCAGTGGCATACCTGCTAGTAGTCCCTTTTCCTGTACCTTTCACTAAGACAGTTCACTCCCACCATGCATGCAAGGGGTGCGTGTGGCTCAGAGTTGCAAGAGACACCAGCGGAGACCATATGTAGTCCCATCCCTGGTACACAGCGGTGCTTATGACGTGGTTATGGAAGGAAGGAAGAGATGAAGGAAAGCATTTAGCCTCCTGTCTGCCTTGCACAGGAATACCCTCCCAGACCCCTGGGCCAGGTAGTCATCCTGATTTGCTGTTTGAATGCCTGCAGTGTCTGGGGCCACCACCTCCCACCAGCCCACCCACCCCTGTGAGATCTCCCCTCGTTAAGCTGGGCTCTGTCTTCCTGTTCTTTCACATCCACCCAGCAATTTGGGATACTGTGTGTTCTGCCAGCCAGCATTTGCCAGCTGTTCTACATGGTTCAGTCAATATCTCTCTCTTGCCCACAGAAGTGGGGTGAGGAGCTCTTTCTAACTAGTGATGAAATCCTGAGATGCTTGTGGCCTGCGCTCTGCTCTCTTGTAGCCTAATCCAAATGGCCATGAAGCCAGCATCCATCCTCACACTTGTCCGCCAGTATCTCCTAGAAAATACAGATGTGCAAAAAGATTCATCCACAAGGATAAGCACCGCCACTTCCCAAAAATAATACTTCAAGACAGGTGGGGGGTGGATAGATCTCAAATGCCCCAAACAAAGATGAATGGTTAAATTACAAAATATCCATATAGTACCTTAACTTTTCAACCATCCAAAAAGTGATGACTTAGATTTTTAGACATATATGAATATTAAGTGGAAAGAAAAACAGGTAGCAAGCCAGAATGTGAGTGTGATCTCATTTTTAAAAGTGCTAGGAGTGGTGGTGTATGCCTGTAGTCCCAACTGCTTGGGAGACTGAGGAGGGAAGATCCCTTGAGCCCAGGAGTTTGAGGCTATAAAGCACTATTAAGATGGCCTTTGGTAATAGCCATGGACTCCTGCCTGGGCAACACAGAGAGATCTCGTCTCTTAAAAAAAAATTAAGTAATTTTTAAAAATTAACAAAAAAATACATGTAAAGGTCTGGAAAGGTCCACGCCTAAGTGTTTAGCGGTTTTCTTGGGACTTTCCTCTTTTTTTGGCCTCTTTGCAGTTTCTCATTTTCCATAATAGCACGTGTTGCTTTTGTAATAAGAAAAAATACAGACCTGGGGCTGGGCACGGTGGCTCACAGCTATAATCCCAGCGCTTTGGGAGGCCAAGGCAGGCGGATCACAAGGTCAGTAGTTAGAGACCAGCCTGACCAACCTGGTGAAACCCCACCTCTACTAAAAATACAAAAATTAGTCAGGTGTTGTGGCGGGTGCCTGTAGTCCCAGCTACTCAGGAGGCTGAGGCAGGAGAATCGCTTGAACCCAGGAGGCAGAAGTTGCAGTGAGCCAAGATTGCACCACTGCACTCCAGCGTGGGTGACAGAGCAAGACTTTGTCTAAAAAAAGAAGAAAAAAAATATATATATATAGACCTGGTGTGAGTGTGGCATGTTCTTGGTAAACCCTGCCAGCCTGCAGGATCGCCACTTTTTCCTGAGCGCCCACGAGCCACCTGCCTCATAATAAGCTTTTGAAGTTTACTGCAGATCACCTCCAGACCACAGAACAATAATTTTCTTATTGTCCCTTTTAGAAAATATGATTTTCCACCCCGTTATCCAGTCCCCTGAAATTACATGTTCACTCGAGTTCCTCATAGATCACTGTTTGTAATTCCAGCACCATCCTTTACATCCTGCTGGCCCTACGGACGTGGATTGAGTGGGCAAGCAGCCGGCTGCCCGAGCCACCTCCCTGCCTTCCTTGCTCTTCACTTCCCCCGTCACTCTATCACTACATAGGGTTTGAAGATGTGTTTCCCTAAAAAGATAAAATGATGGTCACTTGGCTTGGCTCACACTGTTATCCATTTGGGTTAAGGTCGGCAAACTAAAGTCCATGGCCCAACCACAACCACGGCCTGTTTTATATGACCTGCAAGCCAAGGATAGTTTTAATATTTTTAAGTAGTTGGACAAAAATAAAAAGAGTAATATTTAGGGACATGTGAAAATTATATGAAAAACTTTAGTGTTTGTAAATAAAGTTTTATTGCAACAGAGCCATGCCCAGTCCTTTACAGATGGTTTGTAGCTGCTTCACATTCCACTGGCAGAGTCAGGTGTGTGCAGCCAGCACCGGATTGCACACAAATCCTAAATATTTACTCCCTGGCCTTTTACAGAAAACATTTGCCAACCCCTGGTTAGGGTCATCACTCCTAAGCCATGAGTGCTATGTATTCTTACTCTTTCTTGCTCTAAACAAAATATTTTAAAACAATCTTTTTGATGGTTATTACCTTGCTGACTATAGCTTTCCTGGCGCTGATCTCACTGGTGTGACCCCTGTAGCTTTCTGCTTTTGGTTTTTTGAACACGCCTTTAAGCTCTTACCTCTTTGGAGGGCCCTCTTCCGGGTCATGTTGATTTCTCTAGATTCTACTCCAACCTCACCCCTGAGTTTCCTGTTTAGGAGTCTAGTGGCTGATAGTTTTCTTAAGAACATCTTTCCTGAAAAGCCTTCTGTTTTAGTCCCAAATGGTGGCACCGTACCTTCTTACTCTTGGAATTTTTTATATGTTTAGATGTCTGCCCATTCACGCATTTCTCTTTCATCTATTCCAGAAGGATTTAAGGTAGCTCCAAAAATAGATACGGCCGCATGAAAGTGAAAGTGAAGAAACGAATGGAAATAGGATAGAAAGTAGGCACAGCTGCATGCAGGGAATGTCTAGATTAGGTTCGGAGGCAGAGGCCAGTCCCTCAGGGATAAGAGAGAAATGAGCCATTTGCTTGGGAAGAACTGAACTATTCTGGAAGAGCTGTTCTTCCTCATAAATAGGGCCCTGCGGGTCTCAGCGCTGACTCCCACATATGAATTCTTGGAAAGCTGAACAAAATAAGCAAAAAACCTCTACCACCAAAATGAGTGCTTTTGTTTTATTTCTTTAGTTCTATACTTTGCCAAATTATTGCCACCCGAGTGTTAATCCTATGGATACATATTAAAACTAGTAGACGTCTCAGACAACACTGGGCATGAATGGGAGAAATATAAATATTTACAACCTGGAGGGGGCAAAGGAGGGCCCCATAAAATGCTGTAAACAACATAACACTTGCTTTTCAATGATTATAACTGTAGGTTTGATCAGAACGGCTTATATATATCCATGTCTTTGGGGGACATCTACTTGTTTGAAATGAACCTCAAATGTCTGCAAGTTGAGTGAGATGTTTCTTATGACATGTTCTTGTGGTGGCCTCCAGCCCCTAGGCCTCGAGGAATGTCAGGAAAGACAGATCTTCCCCGACCCGCTGCCCAAGTCTGCGGCACACAGCTGCAGCAGGGGCTTCCTGTAAGGAGAGGTGCCAGCAAGGAGAGCGCAGTGTGCCTTTTCTAACCTAGGAAGGTTGCTTTGTCTTACAGCCGGTTTTGCTGAACAGACAGGGGACCACAGGATGGGAAACTGTCAAGTGTGCTCCTTTTGTGGTGTTTGTTGTTATAACCTGATTTCTGTCTCCAAGTGCAGTTTTTAACCAAAGAAAGCTGATTTTTCTCTTTTGAAAAAAATTGACATAGTAAAATTAAGCAAATACCTATTAAAACTGGCATATAATAAAACCAAAAAATCTCAAACACCCGGTGGATGCAGGGTGAGCCACAGTGCAGAAACACCGCAGAGCCACACCGGGTGGTGAGCTGCGGGGCAAGGATTGCTTTTCTCTTTAGGAGTTAGACAGGTTGGCTCACTGACATCTTCATTTATCCATCAGCATTAGGCAGCCGTAAAAGTGAAGGGGGCACATAACTGTCCCAGGACAGAAGCCGTAACCAGGATCTGTCCTGGCAGACAGGGGTATACTGGCCACTCTGCCTTCAGCTTTTTGGTTGTTTTGTTTTATTTTGTTTTTCTTTTTGATTGCTGGAAAGGCCAGCATTAATTGTCCTCCACAGCTGTTCGCTTTTCAAAAACCAGTTCCCGTTCAGGATGTTTGACACCAGGAAAGATGTCAGTGTGGTCAAGTGACTGTCCATCATCTCATCCGTTTGGATCATGGCTCCTTGTACAGAGAGAAGGAGGATTTTATCTGTAACTCAGAACCGTGGGTGAGCCATGGAGCTCTGACATTGGAGTAGGAAAGCACAAAGCAATTAAAAATAATTAATGATTTCTGAATATCAGCCTTCTCCATGCAGTTTTAATCTAGTCCTCATTTAAATTGGAAGATGGACATTTAATTATCAGTATTATGAAATTCATGATTTATATATTTCATCCAATTGGATAAAATTTCTGCCACCAGCTTTTCATCTTATGATGAAAAAAATGTGTATCTTACAATGTGATCATTTAAAAACTCATCTACAGCATACCAAACAATTCCAAACATATTTTCCTTTCATTTGTAGTGATTACATGATTTCTGTCTCTCAATTAGGAAAAAAAAACTCACCCAGAAAATTGAAAATAAACTTAATACTTTAATGATCAGGAAGCGCTGCGGGGTTGGAAAATGAAGGCTAAAAGACTCAAACAATAGGGTGCTTGAGAAGCACTGTTCTTCCCTGTGTCAGGTGTGCTGACACCACCGCTTGGCGCGTTGTAACGTTCATGGTTTGATGCTGCAGAATTTGCATCTGCATTCTGGGTGTGCATGTGCCTGTGGTTCTCCTTTTCCCTGTGCTCAGGTGAGCGTGTGGGCTGAGTGAGTGTTATTGATACCACCATGGAGGGAAAGAGCCACTGTCTTCCGGTGCAAGCCCCTGAATAGTGTGCGCCTCCGCGTTCCCAGGTGTCCCTGTGGCCTTTGTCTTCAGTGGGCATGTTCTCTCGGCACGGGGTGGCATTGCATTTCCGACTCCGGCTTCCCTGAGGTTCTTTGCTCCACGGAGGATTTTCATAATCACCGACAACTGGCTCACGCGGTGGTGGGTGAGCCTATGGGAGGGTGGGCCAGGATCTGAGACGGGAACATACTTTGGCACGGCCACCGATACTAGCATATGGGAAAATTCCTGAATGAAGTGAAAAAATATCTATAATAATGGTGCTTGAACCAAGGAGGAGAGAAGTCATTTTAAAGGCAGATACATTTTTATCATCACCCATAAGAACCATTTGTATCATCCCCTATAAGAACCCTTGTCTATCCATCTCCTCTTGCCTTGACTGACAACAAAATCAAGTATAAAGAAAAATAGAATAGGAAAAAGAAGAAATGAATGGGAGCGGATGGGGAATTGATCGCTTGGTGTATTTGTATATCCTGATGTAAAAGGTGCGGCTGACAGGTGGCCAGGTTTGCTCTGTACACAACCATGTGTGTGCTGTCAGGCGCACGCACGCTGCCTTGTTTCGATTGATGAATTGCCTGCTTTCTTGATTAAACCTTCCGTCACTTAAGAAACAAAAAGCCTGTGTTTAGATGGCAGAGTGGGACATGTCAAAAAAATCTGTCTCCTTTACCTTTGTGCAGATGTTGGGCACAGACTGTAACATGTATTATTAAAATGAATGTGGCATTTACTGTGCATTATTCCTTTCCTGGGAGAAAGGACTGTAAATTATATGCTAATAATAAGCTTTAACCCTTTCGAAATGCAAAAGATTTAAGAGTGCAAATATTCATGTAGGCCTGGCTAATTGGATGTGCTTTTCTACATCCGCCGAGGTGGCTGTGTCACTGAAGTTAATGAACAGGGTGTGCAGGCAAACACACAGGGCACTTAGGGAACTGTTGTCTCCTGGAGGTTTTCTGCAGTGCCAGTGCCTCCTCTAGGACTTCACAGAGAGATTGACCCTGAGAACCCTGAGCTGGGCTCTGGGTCATCTTACTCCAGATGAAGTCCATGGTCAGGTTCAGTTCCCCAGAACCCTCTGGAGCTGAGTGTTAAGCGTGGTCCTCTCTTCACACGCCTGCATTCTCACTTATGGGGCTGAGCCTGGGCCTTCTGGGCTGCAGCCTGGCAGGTATCAGGCTTTGGTGCCCAGCCCTTACTTGACTCCCTTCCTTGACCAGGCTTTTCTAACCTCAGCCCAGTTGCCCAGGTAGCTGACTCATCTCTCCACAGACCTGCTTGGGCCCCTTGCTCCTCAGATCTTACCTTTGTGCCCCACTGCAGCCTGACGGCATTCATTCACACCTCAGACCTCACATGCCTGGTGCTGGGGCTGTCAACAACCAGTCCCACCTGTGTTCCACCAGCCCAGGGCACTCCCTGCATCCTCCTTTGTCTTGCGCTCTGCTTGCCCCACCACTCCAACAGCTCGGATTTCACCACCTTCTCTTCTCTCTGTCCCTGGCTCTGTCCCTGGCTCTGGCTCCGAAGGCCGCTCCCAAGCTGCCTCTCCACCAGGCTTTTCTGATTCCCTTCCCGCTGCTGATGCTCTCTCCTGGTCTACCCCACACTACTTCGTGTTGGAGAATTTTCACCTGTGGGCACCTTGAGAGGGCAGAGGCTTTATTATTATTATTTAATCTTTCTCATGGAGGCTCCTTTTTGTTTTTTAATTTGAGAAAGATGTATGAAAACAAAGGCAAAGACAAGAGCAAGATTGTTCCCTCCATTCACTCATCAGTCACTGAGAGCTGCCCCGTCCTGTGCTCCTCAGGGCAAGCCTGCTGAACTGATAGGGCATTTGGGGTTGGAAGCACAGGGTCAGAATCTTGGCTCTGACACGTATGGGCCATCATACAGTGCTGCTGTGAGCAGTTGCCCAGGTTGTGCACTGCACAAAATATGTGAATGGCGTCCCCGAGAGCTGTACAAGGACCCTGCACAATGCTACTTTGGGCAGTGCTAGTTATTCATACCTTTAAAAGAATGCAGTAATGCCCATTTCCTTCCTGGATTGTTGTGAAGATCTAGGGTATGTAAGAACATTTTATAAACCAGGAAGCAGTGCAGGAATGTCACGTCTCTCCATATTCACCTCCCCTGTGGGGCTGTGATCCAAGAAAGAGCCTAAAGATTTGTGGAGAATTATCACATGGGACATGCTGGGTTGGGCCCAGCACGGCCTTCATCTTCTTAGCCCGTGCTCCCTTATATAATTTTGATATATAAGATTAGTTCTCGGAGTGCTCAAAGAAAATTTCTTTCTCAGTCCAGAGAAACTTGCACTAAAAGGCTCTCTGGCATGGCTCAGCTCAGTGCCCGCTGGAAGCTGAGACATTCTGTCACGCATCGCCACTTAGAAGTGGGCTATTTTCTGTGGCAAGCAGCCCACGATCCCTTTCTCAAGAAGGTGACAGAATGATGGCTTGGGGGCAGGAAGGAGAGAAGTGCTTGGCAGCGTGAGGCTGTGACTTCTAGAAAATCTTCCAATGTTCCTTTGGGTTTTTGGTGGAAAAGTGCCTGGGGGTAGATTTCTGCTCCAGGCTTTCATTTCTGCTTTTCCTGTGCCCCATGGATAGGAAAAAGTTAAGACTTTTTCCAGTTAAGTCATTGTGAAAAATAAAACTATTACTAGGTGACAGATACTTCACTGCCCTTAAATAGACCACCACCTTCCCACCGTGCGTTCCCTCTCTTTTTGCTTTTTAAGCATGGCAGAGCTTAGGTGGCTGGTTTAATGGGCCACATCCCCTTCTTAACTTGGAAAAGGGTGAAATTTGTGGTCGAGGCAGCCACAAGAAGCAGGGCGGGAGCCCAAACAGCTGGGTGCAGGCCCTGGCTCTCCCACCAACTGGCCAACTGGCCGAGTGAGGCCAGCAGAGCACCCAGCCTTTCTGGTTTTAAATTCCACATCATGGATCATTTGAACATAGCAATAGATCAGCTCATTCCTATGGGACACTTCCTGTGCACCAGGCATTGTCTGCTGTCTAAGGTGGAGGTGGTCATGCCCACCTCCCAGGACTAAAGCTATGTGGGAAGGAGCCTTGTATGTTCTGCAGCTTGAGATGCCCAGGCCTCACAGTGGCCAGCAAATGTGCATTTACTGCCCCTGGACTTCACAGGCGTTCTGTCCACACTACGACTGTAATGTTCCTCAACACATAAACTCAGGAAAACCAACTTGCTGACACCTTTCTCCCTGTATATGTATCTTCTTTGTCTAGTTTTTCAGCAGAAATACGACCCCACTTCCCCCTGATAATTCCTTGCCTTAGAGACAGCATAATTGTCGACCTGGCCAGAGAAATGCTGAAAACAAAGGGAACCCCCATGAGCCCAGCTCTTCACCTGCTCTTAGCACTTCTTCAGAGGCTTACACTGGAGTGAATGATGTAGTGTGGGTGACCAGACACTCCTGCCTAGGGGCAGCTTATGCCAAATTTGCCTTTTGTTTCTTTCTCTGCCTCTGTCTCTCTCAAAATAATAAACTCTCAGCTGAGCGGGGAAAATGATTAAGGCAGCTTCTTTCATTGAAACATTTAGGGAGCTAAAGTTGTTTTTGCTTTATTAAAATGGATTGAATTAATTAAATGAATTTACTTAATAATACCCAGCGTTCCTCTGACTTACCCTGTGTAAGGTGTGGCATATGCACTTTCCATGCATTTTGTTCTTTAATCCCAACAAATCCTTACCAAGAAAACCTTTACAGATGGGAAAACTGAGGTCTTGAGAGATTGTGATCAGCTCAGAGTTGCACCTGTGGTACGTGGCAGGGCTGAGATTCAGACCCAGGTCTCTGACTACAGACACTGAGCTCAAAGCCACTATACCGAGGATGCTTCTTTAGCGCAGGCTGCATGAGACTGTTTCCCTCCCCTCATCAAACTGAAGGTTAGAAACGGCACACAGACCTGGAGTGAATCGTGCTAGGACTCACTTGGTTTATCGGGTCTCAGCCGTGTTTCAACTCTCACATGGGCCCCTGGACGATCATCTCTGGGACCTCATCAGAGTGAGGGCTTTGACGCTTGGCTGATGGCAATGCCGGATCCAAAGGACAAAAGGAATGGGGTTATGGCTCCCATCACTCTTGCTGGGCAAAATGGTGAAGGTGGGAAGCCCAAGGCCTCTTTACTTAAAGTTAAGTGACCTTGGGCAAGGAGCTGAACCCTCTGTGCCTCTGTCTCCTTACCTATTTAGTGGGGGTGATGGTGACTTATGGTGAGGCTTAGAACCACGCCTGGGACATGGAAAGTGCTGGTGATGCGTAGCTGTGATTGTCAGTGTCCACAGCCCTGCCCTCCCAGCCCCTTCTCAGATCCTTTTCCAGCCAGGAAATGGGTTATACCAGAACCTCAAAGAACCTCTGCCTTCTTTGAGAAATGCCAAAGAAACGTCAGTTTCCAGTTTCACTCCTGCCTTTGTACTGGGGGCTGCACTGGCCTTGCTGGTGCAAACCTGTGTCTGGGGGAGCTCTGGGCACTGGGAGGTCTCTCTGTGGTGGCCTTCTCTTAGCCTGTAGTGATGGTACACAGCCCAAACCCATCGTATTGGGTCTGAACCCTGAGTGTTCTTCTTCCCTACCCTAGCTCTCCTGTGCTGAGTCCCTGTACCCTGCCCACAGGCGGGGCTGTTGTTTGAACTGATAGTCACCTTTGTGCTGCCCTGCCTTTCCTGCTTGGAAGCTTCATTCCCTGGATTGGGCCTCCTAAGAGCCATCCTCTCCTAAACCCAAGCCCAAGGTTACCGAGCCAGTACTGTGAGCATTCCCTGTGAGCGCTCCAGAATAACCCCCTCCTGTGACCCAGTCAGTTCCCAGCCCCAGCTTCCACTCCTGCCTGCTTCCAGTCCCCTGAGTCCTCCAGCTGGGCTCCCATGCACAAGCATCTCTGAGTTAGGACAATAGTGGCAGGACATCAGATTCCAGGTTGGTGTGTTTAAACTCTCGATGGTCTGCTAAAGATGGACAGAGGTGGTGGCCAGAACTTGGGGAGAGGCTGGACAGTCGCACAAGCTTTGGTGATGAGGTTTATCTTTCCACTCTTACGCAATATGAGAGCCCCTCTTTTGTGTCAGAATGAATGCATTTAACTGCTGAGATTAGGACAAAAGAAATTCTGATCTTTTTTAGAACAACAAAGCCACCTGTCTTGTGTGGACAGAGTACCTGAATCCATCCATGATCACACAGTTGGTGTTTGTGTCCTGAATACTGAATGGCTTTTTCCCTCTTTTTATTAATGGCCAGTGATGTCCCTAAACCCATTTATGTTTAAAAAAAAATCTTCAGTCCTGCAGCCTGGAGTTTGGATGGAATATATTTATCACCTATCCCGGAGACTGAGGCTCCTGATTCCCCAGATTTGTCTTACAATTGTCTCTAAGGCAATGAATGATGTAGAACTCTCCTCCAAGGTTGAGATCCTTTGTTAGAGAGCAGTTTCTTATGCCTGACTTGTTTTATAGCATGAACGATCTCATGATCCACTGGCGAGGCAACATCCATAATTTTGAATGAGAGAGGAAAACTTGCCTCGGTGGCCCTAAGCATCGCTTCTGGTGACACACTCAGCAGTCCTTAATCGCTTGCTACCTAGAGGCAATAAACGCACTGGTCTTTATGTTCCTTTGCCTGTGTGTTTACCTGAAATACACCCTGCGTAGCAAAACGCCAGTTTCCAGTTTCACTCCTGCCAGAAGGTCCTTTGGCTCACTCACCCCTGTTTTGCCAAAGGTGGTTGTGCCTTTTGTAGGCCCAAGACTGCAGCTTCTTTGGCCAGGAAACCCCTTGACTATTTATGCTTCTTGTAAAACTCTGGCCATTTGCTTGGTTTCTGAGTTCTAAGAAAAGAGATCCATCTCTGGTCATCATGTGGAGTTCAGGTTATTCTGGGATGGTGGGATGATGATGTCTCATTCACTGGTGTGTGCCTGATGCCCAGCCCAGGGCCTGGCATACAGGAGGCATACCATGACACTCGATGTTCTGTTGATTCTGAGAGGACCTGGGTCTTAGAACCGGTTCACCCTTTTATATCCACCCTTTCCGGCTACATGACTTTAGACAGTTTATATAACATTTCAGTCTGTTTTCTTTTTTATAATTTTGAATTATATTTTCTCTTCTGAATTTGAGGATTAGAGATAATATACATGAAGTGCCTAGTGCCTAGTACCAAGTAGGCACTCCAGACACGGGAGCTGCTGTGACTGCCCCAATATTGTTATTCCAGGGAAGTCCTGCCTATTATACCAGAAAGCACTATCTCCTTCACCCTGCAGTGTGACCCCACCTAAAAGTCCAGCCGAGGGATGGAGAGGGTGCAGCTGGCAGAGGGAGCTCACGCATGGTGGGACCTTCACGGTCCAGGGAACCTTTTGGCATAATATAAGGCAAACCCTCCCTCCTGGTTCAGAAATCAGTAATTGCTGGAGATGTTAGCTTGCTACTGGGTGAAATGATTTGAAAGAGAGAACTTCTCAACATTGAGACCAGCCTCAGTTTTCCGTGTTCCTTTTCATCAAGTGGGCTCTGCTTTGAGAAGGGATCGTATCAGCGCTCAACCCTGTCCGTGGTTTTCCTTCTTTGCCTTTCTTTTTCTTTCTCTTTGGCCTTGGCGCCATTCTTACCAACCACTCCCCTCCCAGAACCCCTTTTTTTTTTTTTTTAGGAAAAAAAATAGTTTCCTTCCTTGCTCCAAAATCACACCACCCACCGAGCACATCATCTGGAAGTCCCTGTCCCCCAGCACTTGCTGCCAGGCCAGTGGCCCCCAGAGGCTCGAAGGCCACAGAGGCACCCCGTCTTTTCTCAGGACTGGAAAGAGTAGATTAGACAACGTCCTCAGATGTCCCATTTCATGGCAGGTTGCCGCCACCATCAAGGCTTCAGCTGTAGATGCTGGGAGACTGCCTATTTCTTCAGGCTACGTTTTCTAGAAGATATTGTCCCTTTTATTTGGATTTAATGAGGACAGACATTTTAATCAGAGGTTAGTCATTTATTTTTGCAAACTATTGTTTTGATTCATCATTTTTTCAGATAATTAAATGGTTCAGTTGGCACAGTATGTCTACTTTATTAAAACAGGTAATTTTGGGGAAAAAAAGATGCTGTTTTTTGGATCACTGCACAAGAATTGCTTTTATCTTCATCTTTGAGCGTAGTTTCTGGTTATTTTGCCAGGAGGCTTTCTCGTGTGCAGGCATTTGGTGTCCTTTCTGGTCTGGAGGGGCCTGCCCTTTGATGATTGGGATATTAGCAGATACACCCTTTGAAATGGGAGCTGAAGAGTAAATTCTGTGCAGCCACCTTTTAGGAAGACTCTTACTTAGGTTTTAATTGGAATGGGAAAAAAAACTTACAAGTTATGAACTTTGCAGAGCAGCAGTTCTTATGCTAAAACATATTAATTGTAGCCCTCCAAGTGGGTGGAGTTTAAAAGTCAATTACTGCTTGTCCTATTATAATTTACACACATAGGATTTGAAAAAGTCTGTTGCTTAGTATAAAAATGAAAAGGTTATGTGTACTAGTTTGAGTATACCTGTGACTTTTCATTTGTAAATGCTTTAGCTGCATGTATTTGTGTGTATGCAACTTGTAGCTGTGGAGTTATAGCTACATCTGTGAGCAAGATTCCTTATGAAGAGTAACCTTTAAGATCTGGTTCTTTAAATTCATAGTGGTTCAGCATATAGTCCTTTGTCTGGCAGTCCAATTCTCTTGTGGGTGCAGTGGCCAGCCCCAGCAGAGCCTAAGGGACACTCCACTCATGAGTCATGAGCTAGTAAGGGAATGGCCCTTCATGGGTCAAGTTTTTAAAAACAAATTGCTCATAACATTTGCTTTCCTTGATTTTGTTTCCATGTTTGTGTCCTGAATCAGTTAATTTACTCATTGAAAGGATTTATTTTAGATGGACCAATTAAAACTTTGGAAGCTAATTTTTTGCTGAGCAGAGCAGACCTCTGAAAACACAATTTATAACATGGCTTCTGCCCTTTTCCACAGAGAGCTGTCTTATGGTACTGTAACCTCTGGTGCTTGTAGAAGTACAAAATTGCTGTTCTTTGTCCTCCAGCTCTGGGGCTGAGCTGCCGTGTGGGTGGGTTTCTCGAAGCTTCCCATTGTTTTAGGGTGAACAAGCAAGTCTGAAAAGTCCAGCCCAGCCCAGGAGCAGCACGCTGTATTTGTTTGCTTGCATAAACTCCATAGTTTAATTTTTTTTAATAGGAAGCTGCTATGTAGTTCGGATATTTAAACAGTTATTAACCGAATGACAATTAACAGATTGCATAGACAGATTTTCTTTTGAAAACCTCTGAAATTGAGTACAGTTTGCAAAACTATCACGGCATAGTAATGACAATGAATTTTGATTTCCCGGAACTGATATTAGACTCCTTATTAAACTATGTGCATCTGCTTTTAATTTACTCCAAATAATTGGAAAATGCAATGAAGCTTTCCAATTAAAGCACGGCTTTATGCTGTTTAATAATACCCCCATAATATTATAGCTTATGAAGTGACAGGTGAGTTGGTGTATGAATAAAACATAAAGGCAGCAATAAGGGACAGAAAACCGGAGACAGTTGTGGGGATTTTAAATGCTGGATGTAATTTGCATATATTAATCTCTTCTTTTCAGCCTTATCAGGCGTTCTTCAGTATTTGAAGTTAAAATAGCGTTGACAGGCGGGAGTACGCTTAGTTTTTTCAAGGATTTATTACTTGTATAATTTCTGATCTTTAATAAGCAGATATGACTGATCCTCATAGTTCTATAGAAATCAGTTAATTGTTCCAGATGGCGTGTACTGATTATGCAAAATTACTTTTCACACCATTTTTTTTGTGATGGAGTTTGGAGTAAAATTAAATTTTTTATAGCCTTCTTATCATGCTGTTTTACAGTGGTTTTTCCACAGAAGTTGAATTTAATCTACTATATTACATTGACCAGCACAGTTATTCTAATGTAGCATTTTGTGATTTGACAAAGAATAATAGAACACATTGCTCATTGTTCATTACTGTGTCCCTAATAAAAAGGAACTCCTGTGTATAGAACATAGCTGTTATTTATGAAGAATGCCTAATTCATACAGTTAAAAATGCAAAATTGTATTATGAAGTAGTTCCTTTTGGGGAGAGAATATCTGGGAAAAGCAAATGGAAATAGGCTTGTTGCTACAGATTTTACATGCTAAGGGAGGAGCCTTCTTTTAATGACCAGCGTGTTTAAATTGTGCTACTTTCTTCTTTGAAGAAGGAAAAAAAAACAGATAATCTTATTCTATTAAGAGAGGTGTCACTGGTTGGCTTGTCTTGATTTACATAATCCCAAAAGTCTTTGATAATTGAATAGCATTTATAAAAGGTGGTTACACTTTGGTGTAAGGTATCCCAAAAAAAAAAAAAAGTCTAAAAGGTGTCAATGATAATTTGTCTCTAACATTTTCAAAAGTGTCGGTTTATCACCAAGGCCCTTGTGTTGGTATCGGATCCAAGTCCAGGTGGTGTGTGCCCCTACGTGACATTCATGTGGGCTGATCCTCGTCCAGGTTCTCAGATAACACTCTCTCTATGGTTCCGCTGCTAGTGGGATGTGAAGTACTCAGCCGATTCACTCCAAAATGGGACTGAGGGGCTGTTACCTTGATGCAGGAGTGGATGCAGTTTCTTTCCTTTAGGAGGACCTCTTCCCAGAGCACGGGGGGCTAGGGGTGGGGGGGAGAGAGCATTCTGTGCATCAGAAATCCTGTTTGGATATGTGGCATTTTAAATATAGTAGGTAAATTCATAGAAAAATATTTCTATGTATATAGTCTGAAGTTTGACCTGTTTACAAAAGAGCCCATCTTGTATTAAGTCTTAACAGGA
The DNA here is from genome assembly GCA_963573385.1 of Cacajao melanocephalus. Classification (NCBI taxonomy): domain Eukaryota; kingdom Metazoa; phylum Chordata; class Mammalia; order Primates; family Pitheciidae; genus Cacajao; species Cacajao melanocephalus. Next base: position 78,665 of record CAUYLG010070834.1, read on the forward strand.
CTTGTGTAGACTTGGGACATATCTCTTTTTTAAGTAGAGTTGAATCCTGTGTATGATACTCACTTGATCGCTATGGGGTCCATCTGCTTGCTCCTGGTAGTTCTGGTCCCGCTTATCAGCAATTCCACATGCTTGAGAACGCACCCTTGTTTGAACAGACTTGAGGAGGATTTGGATCTGTTTAAAGGGTTTGATTCCCTTGGCCCTGGGGGAATCACTTTTTTTTTTTTAATACACTTCGATGAGCAACACTGATTGCTCTTCATACTGATTGCCCTGGAGTGGAAGCAAGCCTGCATTGATGCCCCTGAGTAGACTCTGGGGAAACAGACAAGCCACCAAGAGTGGCAGACCTGGGGGCTCTGAGAGTGCTGGGCAGGGAGCTCGTGGGTCTGCTGGGATAGGGGTGCTGGACAGGGAGCTTGCAAGGTCTGTTGGGGGTCAGGGCACTGGGCAAGGAGCTTGCAGGGTCTGCTGGGGATCAGGGCACTAGGCAAGGAGTTTGCAGGGTCTGCTGGGGATTGGGGCGCTGGGCGCAGGGTGGAGTTGCTCTCTGGGAGTGTGGGGTCTCCATATGGACCTGAAACACAGATTCTGTTAGAAGCCCACTGCCCGTGCCACACAGATTGTACCATGTACATTATGCTATATTCTGGTCTTCAGAATATTTTTGGTTAAACTCTTATTTCGTATCTACTCTGGTCTTGAAGGGCATTTTACAGTAAGGTGATATATTTGGCTCCTAATAGTACTAGAATGACTAATTAAACCAAACATGAAGGTATGTGACTCAGAGCCTAGAGGACTCTCACATGTACAGTACCAACCAAATTCTGGATTCACTTTACCTCCAGAACGTCAAGAACTTGAAACTTCACATACTCTCTTCTGTAAACTCAAAATGTATTTTTGTGAAAATGAAAATTATATGAAAAAGGGAATGCATAAATCAGAGATGATTAAAAATATTTGTTCTAATGCAGTAATAATTTGGTAGTAATGCTTTCATCAGTATAGCTTAAAGCTACATTAAGTGGACAGACTTTATATGGATTCTCTAATTTTAATCTTCAAAATGCTATCTAATGTCTCATTAAGACTTGCATATAATGTATCTTAAGTACAGTCATTAAATATAGTTTAGGGAGATTTATGTTCAGATATTGCTTAAAGATGTTTTAATAGGCCCATTTACTCTGATGATATTAATGAGCTCTTAATACAGACTAAGCTTCTAAAACTAGTGGTAAAGACTCCCAGCCTGAACACAACAACTTGGAATTAATGCCTGGTTTGGACAGAAGCCTGAGAGTGAGTCCTGTAGACACTCCAGGGTCAGCGAGAGCCCCTTGCTGGATGGAGCCTTGCGTTTCAGAAAGGGGCCTCCTGAAATGGGGTCTGGCTGCTGACTCCAGAGCACCCATTCTGCTGCCAGCCTGAGTACAGTTTTTTTCTCCCCCAAACTGCACAGGACATGTGCTAACTAGACGGAAGTACATCTCCAAGGTCATTTGAGAGGCATTGACAGCCTTGGCGGTGGCACTGTGGCCTATGAGGGGTTAAAGGAGGCTGTTGCTAAACTTCCTGTGGAAGCATCTGCCAGGTAAGGTGTGCGCAGTCTGGCATCGTTATGTGAAACAGCTTCCCTCTGCCATGAGTGAACTGTAAAAGGTCACATGGGTGTACTTTCATCTTTCAGGCATTCGTGGTAGCTGAAATACACATAATAAAGTAGTCCTGCTAATTCAAAATTGGAAAGAAGAAAAGCCCAACAGGAACCTCCGTGAGCCCCTCACACACGTGCACAGTTGTTCCCCAGACCCCACTTTTAAATGTGTGGCAAAAAAAATCTCTGTTTTGGTATTTCCCTCTTTCAGAGAAATATTGGAAAGTACATTTTTTTGCTTCAATTATTTTAAGGGAGGAAAAAAAAGAACCCGTGAGTTCAGAGACTTTTCTAATTACTAAATTGGTTTGTTATAAAAAGATAATAGCAAATTTCTTCTTTTCATAATTGGACATTTCTTCCCTGTAGGCTAATGCAGGCACAGCCCGTGCATGCACAATAAGTTGTGCTTTTGAAAAGCCATAACTAGCTAATAACAGCTACAATGTCATCAGAGAGTAATGGTGTGCTGATTAGCATAATTAATGACAAATGGTGGTGCGGAATTGGTGGATTGGTTTAGCGGATGATGAATGCGGCGAGGCCTGGGCTGGGGCCTGCCAACTAGGCCTCGCTGGCTGTCAGCCCTTCTGTTCTCCCGATGCAGCCCTCATTAGTCACGATGGGAGGTGCCAGTTTGTATTCTGTTTGGAGCACAGAAAACTTAATAATCCAAGCAAATGTGGCTTTCCCTTTTTCCTCTGTATTTACTCACAAAACCCTCTCACTCATTCCCATTGTGGCTGAACCATTAAGATACAGCTCTTTCCAGATCCCTCTGTGAGGCTTGAAGGCAAAACAAAAGGGAGCATAATAGAGAGAGACAGGTATCTCAGAGCTTTCATCTGACCATCGATGAACTACTCTCACTAGAAAGACTTCTGGTTAGTGAACCCTGTTGATTTGTGTACTTATAAAGGGAAAAGAGATGAACTCAGTAAGCGATACATTCTGTCCTGAAATAAGAGTAGCACATTTGTCTTTGACTTGATGAATCAGACCTAATTTGCATTCGCAAATGAGACTGATAAAAATGGATTTACCTTTTAACCTTTAGAGGAGGAAAGGTATTTCTCTGCAAGATTTCTGGGGCTATCGTTTCTTAACCGATAAGAAGCCACTCCTTTATCAATAAAGATGAAAATCCGTAATTTGCATTAGTGAATGAGCCTAATTATTATATACTTAATTAGCATCTGGAAATGAGGATTATCTTAATTACAAAGCACAGTTTCCCTAATAGCTACAAAACTGTAAGTTTGATCCGTGTGGAAATTGGTAACTATTATTATGTAATTAGTGATAACATTAATAGTACAGAATATTTGGATGTGATTTGCATATGCAAATGTGATTTACCTGAGCCAAACAAGTGGACCATTAATGATTAGAGCATGATATAGCTGACTTGAAAGTTCTAGATAGCTGAATGGTACCCATTATGCAGAATATCTAGATTATATAGTGGTAGAGTCAGCAAGGACCTTTTATATTTAGGTGGTCAGGGTAGATTTTGCTTTAAGAATTAGTAGCTGCTGGGTTAAATAATGAAGCTAACTGCTTAGAGAAATAGCCCATAATCATCTCCTTGACTTTGATTTTTTCATGCTTCCCAGTATCCCTTGAATCTGAGATGTGCTTTCCCTATGTACTTTAACTCTGAATTTTGAATCTTACAATTGGTGTGTGCTTTTAAAGCAGTGACACACACACAGGAGCATAGTGAATAATGAAATTGATGGTGCAGCTTACAGTTGTTCAGGGGAGAATCAGATCTTTCTAAATTTTATCCACAGGGCCCTAGAGGCTCCTCCCATCAGAACTGGTTCTTTGTCTGTATCTTCTGGGGTTCTATCTCCTTCCTCCCTCAGGCTGACGCATGCTTCCCAAAGCCATGTACTCATGGCGGGGTGGATTTTAAAGTAGACATGGATGGCCTTTATGAAAATGTCATCCATAATAGCATATCAGTGGATATCATTGTGTAGAATGGGATTGAAGTTGGTATATTGATCAGTCTTTGCTCAGTTATCATGCCAGTAACAAACACCCCTCCAGATCACAATGGTTTACAGTATCACCATTTCATAACATGGAACTTGGAAATGTAAATTGGACCTTGAGTGGTGTGTATCACTGTGTCACTCAAGTTCCAATTTGGTGACTGTGGATTGGCTGGAACCTTGCTGCATGTGTCTTTGGACTCTGGGACCCAGGCTGAAAAAGCATCTCCTGTCTGTAACTTGCTATTTTTATAGTAGAGGGAAGAGTGAGACCTGGAAGAAACACTCAGTGGCTCTTAAAAGTTCTGGACATAGTGGCAAGGCCTATAGGTGGCCAACATCAGTGGGGTGAAGTATATCCTCATCTCCCAGCCCTGCCTTTCACACGGCAGTGGGCAGATGGTCATACAGGGAAGTGGGAACACAGACTCGGGGATGGTGACACTACCCACTGGAGGAAGCTATTTTGAGTTTAAAAAGTGTTTGTTGTAAAACTATTAACTCGGTAATTATACTGGAAAAAGATAAGTGAATCTGAGACATTAGATACCTTCCTAGAGTCTAGCAAACACTGGCTGATAGTGTCTGTAGCTTTTCCCTGTGCAGGCTTTTATCTTCAGCCCATCAAGAGCTGTGTCCTCCTGGGGTGGTTAGGCAGAGCTCAGGGGTTTTGATAGGTACTCCAGCACAGTGGAAGTAGCACTACTCTCTGAAGTTTAAAGCGCATTTTGACCATTTCCAAACATGAGACCGTGATTCCTTTCTCTGGAACTCCGTTTGCCTAGCTGCAAAATGAAGCTCTTGGACAGAGTGGACCTCCTGTGGCTCTACCCTTCCACCAATCCTCTGAACACCCATTGAGGGCCAGACATCCTGCAGGGCTGGAGCAGAGGTGCTGAGAGATTCTGCCTCAGGGCACAAGGGACTGAGGTTCCAACTGAGCGTGACCTGCCCCTCATTTCCTGTAAGAACCTAATAAAAAGTTTGCTCCTGGACCAAAGAGTTCATAGATATTTTTTCCTCTTTTAAAAAATAAAAAATAGACACAAACCTTTTCTTACCTGAATGATAAAAGTAACGTGTTCATTGTAGAAAAGTTACAAAATATATGAAAACATAGGAAAGAAAATAAATATCAGTTATAACCCCATTACCCAGAGAAACAGTATTTCAGGGTATGGCATTTTAACATTTTTTTCTGTACCATATAGTTACATGTAAAAGTATATGTCTACCTAATTGTCCTTTCTGGTACTTTTGAAGTTAGATTTATTGAGATATATTTATATGTAATAAAATCCAAGCTCTTTCTGTGCATGTTTCAGTGACTTTTGACAAATGTCAAATTACATGACAGCCACCTCCAGAAACAAGATACAGAATATTGCCATGAGTCCTGTAAATTCACTCACATCCATTTCCGGCGGTTCCCTCCCCATTGCCAGTCCCTGGCAGTCACTTGCGTGCCCAATGAGTTCACATACAGGGAATCATACCATATGTAGCTTTGTGTGTCTCTTAGCATCATATTTCTGAGAGTCTTCCATGTTGTTGCATGTATCAGGAATTTGTTCCTTTCTAACACTGCGAGCGTCCATTCTGCTTTGAGGTCTGGTCGTGCCTCTCGTTTCTTATCATTAAGTCACGTGGTCCTCAGGCTAGGATTAAGGGTTGTGTAATCCTCCCTCTGATGGATGCAGTGTACTTTACCTAGCTAGTCCTCAGCGGCTGTGTATTTACATTGTCTTCACTCCTAAAAGTTATATTTTGGTGAATATTCCTTTGGATAAATATATAGATAAACACATTTTTAAATATTTTGGCGTGTGATGAGAAATTGTCCCCCATAATGGTTGAATTTGTTTACACTTCTGCATATATGAAAGAGGTTTGTTTTGTTTTCCCCACAAGCCTTGCTAACTGGCAATTCGTTTTTAAAATTTTTATCAGGTTGGAAGGTGAGAAGGTATTTTATCGTTAATTTACATTTCTGTGATTCCTGCTAAGGGTGCCTATGTTGAGCTTTGCCTGTCTGTCTGTGGCTTCTCTTCTGTTGCCGTCTAACTTTGTTCCTGGAATTGCAGGAGCTCCTTCTGCAACGAGCTCTTCTTTTGCTCTCATGTTACTTCTGCTTGTTTCCAGTTTCGGCTTTGTACTTTCATTTCGCGTTTCCTTTATGTTTTGTGTCTTTGCCGTCACATTTTAGAAAAGCCTTCTTGGTCTTCTGGTATATTCTAGCACCTTCGTTTTTTTTTTAACATTTAAATCTAAAGTTAATCTGTGATTTGTTTTGGTGTGTGACAAGATAAGAATCTAACTATGTTTTTCCAAATTATTTATTATTGAAAAATAATAAATAATCACTTGTTTATCTTTTTTTTTAACCAATTCATTTAGGAAACAATTCTATAATAACCTCTTATTGTAATGTATTTTGTGGCTTATGTTGTGTTCCATTGAGTTGAATGCATATTCCAATGGGAGGGTCACACTTTTAATTATTATAAATGGATGTATTTTAATTTCTTACCTTAGCCTTTGTAGTTATTTTTCAGAATGTTCCTGGTAATAATAACTTTTTTACCCAGTTGAAATGTAGAATCACTTCAAGTTCCAAGGAAAATACCTTCAGGATTTTGATTGAAAAAAACATTGAAGTTGTAAATTAATTTGGGGAGAGTGGTCATTTTGAAAAATATCTGATCTTTTCTTCCAGAGATATGACTCTATTTATTCAAATGTCTTTGTATATTATTCAGTAAAGTATTATAGTTTTCTTTGTTTTCTGTTTATATAATTCCTAGGTTTTAAACTTTGTTGCATTGCCCATTGTGTTGGTTTTGTGTTGTTTCTTTTTGAGACAGGGTCTCACTCTGTCACCTAGGCTGGAGTGCAGTGGTGTGATCTTGGCTCACTGCAACCTCTGCCTCCCGGGTTCAAGCAATTCTTCTGCCTCAGCCTCCCAAGTAGCTGGGACTATGTGTGTGCGCCACCATGCCTGGCTAATTTTTGTATTTTTGGTAGAGACACGGTTTCACCATGTTGGCCAGGCTGGTCTAGAACTCCTGGCCTCAAGTGATCCTCCCTCTCAGCCTCCCAAAGAGCCACAGCACTTGGCCTGCATTGCCTATTATGTTTTAATTGGTGATTAAATATTTAATTTAATATTGTTGGGTCTTTTTCTTTTTTAGAGATGGGGGTCTCACTATGTTGGCCAGGGTGGTCTTAAACTCCTGGCCTCAAATAATCCTCCTGCCTCAGCCTCTCAAAGTGCTGGGATTACAGGCCTCTGCCACTGCACCTGGCCCTGTTGTTTTTTTAATCTTCATTTTGTAACCAGCCACCTCTCTGTATGCTGTTACTTCCAATCGCTTCTAACTTGTTTACTTGGATTTTCTTGGAAGACAACATCATCTGCAAACACAGATCATTTTATCTCCTTGATGACATTTATACCCCATTTGTTTGTCTTGCTTTGTATTTTTGGCTACAACATTGAAAGTAGTGGCAGTAGTTTTCATTCTTATGTGGTTCCTGACTTGAATGGGGATGTTTCTAGTGTCCCACAGTTAAGTCTGATATAGATTGGGAATTTGGAAGAGAGAGGGCTTCATTGTGTTAAAGGACCCATTCTCTATTCCTATTTTCCAAAGAGTTTTTTTTTTTAATAAATTCAGGTGCTAATTTGAATTTTATATAAAAAAATTCAGAATCTTTCAATATACTGTAGTATTTTTTCTCACTTATCAATAGATACAGATTATTTTGTTTTGATGAGTTAGCATTTAGAAAGTTATTGTTATATTTCTGAAATAAATCTTTATTATGGTGCATTCCTCTTTACACATAGTACTAGATTTGAGCCACTGCTATTTAAGTTAGGATTTGGGCATTTATATAAGAAAGATCAAGTTTAATGCTTATCTAAATGTTATTTTTGTGTGATCTAAGTTTTTTAAAATATAAAAATATTTCTAAAATATTAAAATGGCTGTTCATTTAGGGGAAAAAAGAACATACCCCAAAAAAAATCCCGTCTCAATTAAGTGGGCCTGGAAGTGAGAGGCATTTCAAGGAGATGGAGAACTATTTCAGTTTCTTTCACAATTAGCGATTTTTTTTTCAGGCTTTCTACTTTTTCTTGAGTCAGTTTTATCATTTGTGTTTTTTGAAAGAAAATATAGCCATTTCACCTAAATTTCATCTAAATTTTAAAGTTTATTGGTATAAAATTTTACCTAAGAGTTTATGTTTATCTCAAAATTAATATGCCTACAGTTACATATATATCCTAATGTTATTTCTCTCTCTCTTTTTCTTGGTTAACCTTGCTAGGTATTTATTTGCTTTATTTTTCTTTTCAAATAGCAACTTTTAAATTTATAAAGCCATTAGACTTTTGCTTTATATTATTTAATACATTTTTATCTGTATTCATTTCTTTTTTTAACTTTTTTTTCTTTTCTCGAGACAGCATCTCACTCTGTTGCCCAGGCTGGAGTGCAATGGCATGATCTTGGCTCACTGCAGCCTCCACCTCCCAGGTTCGAGCAATTCTCTTGCCTCAGCCTCCTGAGTAGCTAGGACTACAGGCATATACCACCATGGCTAGCTAATTTTCGTATTTTTCGTAGAGATGGGATTTCGCCATGTTGGTCAGGCTGGCCTCCAACTCCTAACCTTAGGTGATTCATCCACCTTGGCCTCTCAAAGTGCTGGGATTACAGGCATGAGCTACTGCGCCCGACCACCTTTTTTTTTTTTTTTTTAACTTTGTTTCTACTTATTTTAGTTTTTTTATAGCTTCCCTTGAATGGTTCCCTCATTTGTTTTCTGTCCTTTTTTGATTTTTAATAAAAATATTTAAGATTATATAAATATTCTTGTCAGTTGCTTTGGTGGCATTCTGTCGCTTTCATATATAGTATTTGTTTATAAATACATAATTTCAGTTTTGATTATCCCTTTGACTCAAGTGTTAGAAAAGACGTTTCTAAGTAATTGAGATTTTTTTAACCTTAATTAATTTCTACTTTTATTACATAATTGTCAGAGAATGTAGTCTCTATAATTTTTTATTTTTTCAAATGTATTTAGTCTTTGTGATCTAATATATGTAACAGTTTTAGTAAATGCTTCATTGATACTTGAAAATACATCTCTCTGTCACAGTGTTTGAGATACACACCCCCCCACGAGCAATATATTTTGGTCACATAGGATGAATAGGTATGTACACCCCCATAGAGATATATACACACCCATATAGATATATACGTTCATCCATTCTGTTTGACCAAACAATGGTAGCTTTTGTTTCGCACAGTTCTTCTCATGTCAGTATCATTTTGATCATCGGTTTTATTTTGTATGTTTCAGTGCAGTGTTATTGAGGCCATGAAGGTTGATGATGGCTAAAGATCTATTGTGTATTTTACTTTTCATCAAAATAGAATTCCCCTTTCGTTGCATCTCGCATTTTTGGCCCTAAGTTCCATGGTGCTCCTATCCCTCTTGGCCCTGGCTCTGAGTGCTGCTCCTCCCCCTCCCTCTGCTCTGGCCAGGTGAGGCTTCTCCTCTGGGGGCTTTCCTCCTTTGCCATGGTTGTCTCTTCCACCAGAGAGGGCCCAGCTGTTCTCCACCCACACCCCTGCCAGCCTCTGACCTGTGCTGTGTCTCCAGCTCTTCCTGGAAGCCCTCCCTGGCAGCTTCTCTCCTCCTCTGCTGGTTCCTGTCAGCACTGCAGCCTCCCATGCACCCTGAGCACGTGTTTCTCAAGTGCCCTCCACGTGCATGTCAGCTGCCCTCCCCACCTCATCCCCTGCTACAGGCACGAGCCCCCCTTTCAGAATTTCCCTGGCCCCAGGAGGACCATGCATATGCTGCAAGTCCAGCCCGGCTCAAGGCCTTTCTTTGCCAAATAATCACCTTGTTATTAAAGGAGCCGATTATGCTACTAGACTCTTCTATTCTTATGGTTCACCCTGAAACACCAGTTAATTTGCTTTTTAAAAATTACGTCAAGAGCCTTGTGTTAGGCCGTTTTGTGTTGCTATTCTGTGTAATTTATAAAGAAAAGAGGTTTAATTGGCTCACAGTTCTGCAGGCTGTACAGGAAGCTCCAGCATCTGCTCCTGATGAGAGCCTCGGGGAGCTTCTAATCATGGTGGAAGGCAAAGGGGAAGCCGGTGTATCACATGGCAAGCACAGGGGCAAGAGAGAGAGAAGGGAGGGGTCCCAAATCTGCGTGAACTAATGGGGCAAGAACTCACTTGTTACCAAGGGGATGGTGCTGAACCATTGACGAGGGATCTGCCCCCATGATCCAACTACCTCCCACCAGGCTGCCCGCCTCCAGCACTGGGAATCACATGTCAACATGAGATTTGGAAGGGGCAAACTTCCAAACCATATCAAGCCTCGTCCCAGAACTCTGATCATTGGAAGTGCTTATTTGAAACCTTCCCATCTCCCCTGGTGATACTCCAGGGGCCCACACCAGAGCACTAGGCAGCGTGGCATAGAAGGAAGGGCAGGAGTTTGAGAGACTGACACCCTCCCTGGCTGGACATGATCCCATAACTTGCCAATGCTCCTGTCAGCTGCCCAGCTCCTGACACCTGTCTCTCAAGGGGCATTCATTCATTGGGCAGTTACCAAGGAAACTCCCGTGTGCCCAGCCCCAGGGTCAGGTCTGGTCAGTAACGCATACAGTCTTGGCAGAGAGCCCCAGGCAGTGAACAGGAGCTCACAGCACATGGAGCCCCTACACACCACACCAATGGGATGCCACCTGCCACCGTACAGATACAACCTGCGGAAATCAGATGTGCCGGTCCCTCGGTTGAGAAGTCTCCGTGGCCGCAGGCACATGCTGCACTCTACAGAGCTGTCCTGGCAGATGGCAACGACAGTAGAGATCCACAGGCCCTTTCCTTCGCAGGTTTGCTGTCTGACAGACAGGCCTGGCCTCCCTGGCTTCCTGTCATTAACGTGGTTTCAGATGAGAGTGACCCCCCCACAGCACCTCCTTGATAAGATAAGGCTCATTTCCAGAGGAGGGCAGAGAGTCATTCTTCATTGTTAAGAGTAAAGAACAGCCTTTAATTTCAGCAAATTTAGCCACTTCCTTTCTGCCCAGAGGCATAGGAATATTTCGGAACCCGGACAGGGTTGACCTGGGCCCAGTGTGTTCTGAGTCCCATGGGCAGGTGTGCTTAGGCTAGGGGGACTGTTAACATCATTACCTGCAGCAAGAGATTGGTTTTTGTCCTCTCCTGACTGGCCTTACCATAGAAAAGCAAGTGACCTTTGTGTCTGTCAATGTTTATTGAGCTAAGTCACCTTCGCATATAAACCCATTTAATCCTTGAAACCACTCTGCTTCCCATTTTACAAATAAGGAACTGAGACTCAGAGAAGTTAAGTGACTTTCCCAACGTTGCGCAGCAAATCAAGGCAATGGCCCGTTGGTGCCTTCATTGTGCCTCCCACAGAATTCATAGCAGCCTTTCTCACTCCTCCACTCATAGTTGTAAGTTGCTGTCTCATTTTCTAGGCTAACACTCCATGAGAGGTGCCCTTGGCCTCCTCGAATCTAGCATCAGAGTTAACCGTGAGAGCACTGCGGCCAAGTTCATGTCTCAGCCTGGTCTCCCCTGTGGCCAGTGCCTGGGAGGGCCCCTCAGGTGATGAGTCCTGCTGCTCCCTGCACCGTGCAGAGCCGAGCCCCTGCCCCTCCCTGGGAAGGAAGGGCTGGCTCTCAGGTGGGCGGTGGGCAGGCTCCACTTCCTCTCATTAGGCAGCCTAATGGATGGCCAGCTGAGCTTACAGATCTGTCCAGGGACTAGTGGACTCTTACCGCCTGCTCCCAGAGCAGCCTGGGATGCCAGCCCCCATTGGGGTGGCACAGATGGCAAGCCCAAATGACAAAGTAAACTCCAATATGTCTTGGAGACATTGTCAGCCTGCAGCTTATTTGTCATGTCACAGCAGCCTTGTGGCCCAGGGACGCACTCCCTCCCCGGCCCTGCTCCCTCCGCATGTGAGGATTATTTACAGGAAATGTGTTTGATAGGGCTGGGGAGGGGGAGGACATAGAGATGGAGGGGTGCCAGAACAGACATTGGTCGTTTTCTCATGTTTGGGAAATTAATAACAGTCACTTACCTAGCATTTACAGAGTGCTTCACCCAAACTCTCTTCTAGTCTCATAGCAACCCAAAGAGGTGTAGCTATAATTAATCCTGGTTTACAGATGCAGAAACCAAGACACAGAGAGCTCAGTTGACTCTCTCAGTCACACAGCTAATGAGAGCTGGGATTCCAGCTCAGGCTGCTGCAGTGGAAGCTGAAAGGGCACTTGCTCCTTGCTCAGGGCTGGGTTCTGGGAGGCAGATCAAGCAGGAGGAATGACACTCTGTATCCCAGGGATGTTCTACAGCTCCACACACCCAGCCCGAAAGGGGACACATTAAGGCAGGGCAGTTGCACTGTTTGGCCTTTCTCCCATGGTGACTGGGCCCTGTGGTGGGTGACTGTGGCCGGGGCTGTGCTGGGCAGCAAGGCTCATGTACTCCATCCTGGGTGGCATCTCTGCATCACCAGAAGAGCAGGGGTCGGAGGAGGAGGAGGGAGAGGCCCGGCAGGCTGAGTGTGCCCAGCCTTGCCTTTCACACCATCACTGCCATGGGGAGCCAGGCCTTTCACCATCTGGGCGTCAGCGTCTTTAGCTGTAGAAACAAAAATGGAGGCACGAAAAGCCTCATCTGAGAATTGCAGTGAAGATGAAATATGAGGTAAAGCTTACAAAATGGCCCAGCCCACAGTAGGTGCTCACCACTACAGAGAATGGCTGGGAAGCAGTGCAGAGGGGACCCTCTCAAAGGTGTAGGCCCTGTGCTGCACCTCCAGGTGGAGGAGGGGGTCAGGGACAGGTCGGGGTACTTAGTAGAGGGTCTCGAGAAAATCATCTCGAAAGCTGCAGCGCACCCAGCAAGGCTCTGTGAGAACTGGATTCAAGCCCAGGGGAACGGTCAAGGCCGTATCTCCCTATCCCCAGCTACAAGCAGTAGGAGTTCAAACCCACGAGGACAGGGGAGCCAAAAAGCTGGACAGAGGGACAAGGCCCTGCAGGAGCTGCCTGGTGGGATGCAACCCTCCCACTGCCTTCCAGAGGCAGGAAGAGAGGAGGCACAAGGGCCGTGGGTAGGTGCCCGGGACTCGTGTCATCCAGAGGGGGTTTATTTATCTTTCTGATTTAGTTTTAAAGATGCCCCTGAACCCACAGCCTCTGGTCACACATAAGCAATGAAAAGCCAGGTGGAATATGAAGAGCAGATTAGGTTAGCCGTGTGACCAATCCCAAGCTGTTTGCCAAGTCTCTGTGTAAATTTCATGCAGGTTGTGTGATTGAGGACACCTGGAATGCCTTGGGCTTGGTGGTTATGAAAGTCCCACTATTTCATTCCTTCACGCCGCTCACCAGTTATGTGCAAGTTGAACTGTACCATCAGCCCCATTCCCAGCAGCCCTTGTGCATGTGAGAAGCAGGGGGTCCTTGTGTCATGCACCAGCAGATGCACCTACTTTTTCTCTAGCAGATGAAAAAAGGAAGAATGTGACTCAGGGCCTTCAGCTCATGCATGTGCTCACATGCAGGCACATGTAACTAGGGCTCCCAGGGAGAGTGTGCATTTTAAACAATAGACCCAGCCTAACTCCTGGTGTTCACTTGGAGGCCGTTCCGCCAGCCCGGAGCCCCAACTACTCGCTGGTCACTCTGCTTGTATCTGGGACACAAAAGGTAAAGAAGACATGGCCCCGCCTTGGAGCCTGGGAGGCTTTCCCTCCTCAGTTCAGGCCAGCACTGGGGCACTCAGCTCCAGGCATGTGCAGAATCGGGGGGCCCGTAGGGCTGCCTGGGAGCTGGGGACATGTGTTCCCTCTTAGAGCGCCGTCCATTTGCTGATTTGGGGGCAGCTGGTGCAACATATTCGGCAGGGTCTCAGGTCATTTGGCCGGATTGGAAATTGGTTCTATCCCAAATGTTGCTGGAAATAACAAGGCAGCTGTTGAGCCTCTCTGTTCTCAGTTAATAAGTGAGAAAAGTGTGTGAGCCTGGCAGAGGAAAGAAAGACTTGTCAGAGCCCATTTCCCCCATGCCTTTGATCTTTCTGACGTGTGTGTTTAGGTGTTGGGGGTGGGGGTGATTTGGAAGTTTGGGTGAGTTTTTTGGCTGAAGTAATTGGGATGTCTTAGGAAGTAGGGAAGGAAGGGAAGTTAAGGGTAATTGCTAACTGATGCCAGAAAGGAAAAAAAAAATGAAATGCTTAGGCAGTTGATGGCTCTTTATTTTCCAGCCATTCCTACAAATTGCAATCTAGTTCTTTCTCAGAAATAAGTGACCTGCTAATAGAGGGTGGGGGATAGTGGCTGTAGGACAATGGGGTTTAATTTTTAAAAACTCTGGACTCTAGTCCCAGCTCTGCCCCCGAGACAAGCCACTCACCCTCTTTGAGCTTCAAGTCAGTCTTCTGTCAAGAGGGGCTGAAAATGCCTGCCTCCTGGGATTGTGGTAAGGACTAATTAAGAGAAGACTAGCTGAAAGTGCTTTGTCAGCTGTGAAATACGTGAGGAAGATAAAATCCCTATTTCTTCACGTTCAGCAGGTTTTTAGTGAGCATCTATTTTTGCCAGAAAGTCCCACAGAGATGCCACTTCCCTGTGAGCATCCCTGCTCATCCCAGTGCATTGTCAAGGACATATGAACTTGTCAACTGGGTGAGCCATCAGGGGAGGGGTAAAAAGGTCCATCTGCAAGCGGGGAAGCAGCCAAGGGCTGGAAACAGACCAGGGCCTGGCTGGGCAGAAGAGACTTCCAGAGATCAGAAGTGTTGCTGTTTGCCCTTTCTCCCTTCTCAAGTTTGGAGTTTTATTTTCATACCTGAGATTGGAGGTCCTAGTGATTTCTTTCTGCCAGTGTGGACTGCAGAGGAGTCCGTCACCGACAGCAGTGGCCTGTGTGTCACTGGCTGCTTTGTGGAAGAGGTGTTCATCACACAGGCTTGGCTTTTGCTTGCCCATGAGGCTTTGCGGTTTCTTTCTTCCCACCATGCCCCATCTCACATGTGCATAACTCATGCATGCACACACTCATGCATGCGTTATGTGACACGCATACACTCACGTATGTGCACACGTGTATACTCATTGTATGTGTGCTTACATGCCATGTGCATGATCTTGCATGTGCACGAGTCTCATGCATATGTGCACACGTGTGTGCTCACATGCGTGCACATGCAAGACGTGCGCATGCTCATGCATGTGTGCACTCATGACATGCTCTAGTGTGTGTACACGTGGCGTGTGTACACACCCACGTGTGCACACATGACATACACAGATGGCCTCCCCTCCTCTCTGGATCATCAAGGATACCATCTAGATTAGGTTCCAGGGCTGGGACAAAGGCTCACCAGGACCCGACAGGGCAAAAGACAGAGAGAGAAGATGGAAGTCTGGTGTCCCATCAGGGAAAGTCTAAGTGAGAAACAGACGCGGGAAAGCAGAGAGCACTGGGAGACACGAGAGGCATTGGCTCGGAGTTAGTGCCGCCGCCACCCGCTCGCACCTCCCTTTGGTCCCTTCAGCATTTTAAAACCAGCTTTCTGTACTGAGAAATAACCTTTCTTCTTTTATTTTCAAACTTCAAAGATCAGTTTTGAAATAAAGTTTTTTTCCGATGAAATTCCAAAGGTTTTACACATGTGTGAAAGGAGAAGTTTGGCTGTTAAAATGCATTCACCCTGCCCCTCGCTGCCCTGACCCAGCAAGGTCCCACCGTGCCTCCACTTTGTTCTCCTAAATGCTGCACCAGCTTACAACCACCAGCTAGCGCGTC
The DNA here is from genome assembly GCA_963573385.1 of Cacajao melanocephalus. Classification (NCBI taxonomy): domain Eukaryota; kingdom Metazoa; phylum Chordata; class Mammalia; order Primates; family Pitheciidae; genus Cacajao; species Cacajao melanocephalus. The sequence goes on from CAUYLG010070834.1 coordinate 94,239, forward strand.
GTTACAGCCTCTTTCCTTCATCCCCCTAATTAATTTTTGTTCAGCTAGAGCCTAGTGGGGCAGAATTGATTTTTTTTTTTAATTGGAAGAAATCTTTTCTGTTTAGGCACTGTTTACCACTCTGCAGTGAATCCCTTCGAGCCTCGGTGTCAGTAAGTGGGACCCCCAAGTGGCCTGGGGCTGGGTGGGTAGAAAGGTGGCCCCTGGTCTTAGCCAATGGAATGCCCTATTTAAGAGTTAGGATACATTTGCAGTGGCGGCTAGGGGTATGGGCCTCACATTTTTTTAATCCCTGCCTAGCTTTAGTCCCACAAAGACCCAACTAAAGAAGGTAGAGGTTAATGTTTTCCTCTTCTTTTTCATCTTATTTTTATTAAGCACGACATAATGCACATGCCACATAATACAGTGTGTAGTCTTCTAGCAGGGCTCGGTGATACAGCACACAGCCTTCTAGCAGGGCAGGACTTGGTGATACAGCGCACAGCCTTCTAGCAGGGCTCGGTGATAGAGCGTTCAGCCTTCTAGCAGGGCTCGGTGATACAGCGCGCAGCCTTCCAGCAGGGCAGGGCTCCGTGATACGGCGCGCAGCCTTCTAGCAGGGCTCGGTGATGCGGCGCGCAGCCTTCTAGCAGGGCTCGATGACCATAATTGAATTTTTTTTTTATCAGCCAGGAAAATACTTCCTTAATCAATGTTCTTTAAATGCTTTGACACATGGTAACGATGCACCCCAGAGATGCACGTGCCTTTCTCCACCAGACTCCACTGATAAGAGTCCTGGGCAGCCCTTTCTTCCCTTCCCTCCTGTGAGCCTATCGGTGCACAGGGCAGCCACTCCGGGGATGAGCGAGCATGCGCCATGATGGCGATTCCAGGGAGGATCTCGAACCGTGTTCTGGCAGGGCTACCTGGGCCAAAACCCTATTTCTAGGCCCCTTAAAGGTGACCGGGCTTCAGCTCCCTTCCCAATAATACCTGCAACAACCTGTAAGCCTGCTGGGGGTAAATTTTATTTATTTTGAGACAGGGTCTTTCTCTGTCGCCCAGGTTGGAGTGCAATGGCATGATCATCACTCACTGCAGCCTTGACCTCCCAGGCTCAGGTGATCCTACCACCTCAGCCTCCTGAGAAACTGGGACCACAGGCATGTGCCACCACACCCAGCTAATTTTTTTGATATTTTGTAGAAATGGGGTCTTGCCGTGTTTCCCAGGCTGGTCTTGAACTCCTGGGCCCAAGTGATCCACCTGCCTCAGCCTCCCAAAGTGCTGGAATTGCAGGCGTGAGCCACCAAACCTGACTGAAATGAATATTTGAGCCTCTAATGCTCCATGTTATAGTTTTGCTGTTGTGGTGGTTCTAAGACAGTAAACTCTGATAGATTATTTTCTTTTCTTTCTTTCTTTTTTTTTTTAATGGAGTCTTGCTCTGTCACCCAGACTGGAACACAGACGCATGATCTCAGCCCACTGCAACCTCTGCTTCCCAGGTTCAAGCAATTCTCCTACCTCAGCCTCCCAAGTAACTGGAATCATGCCCCACTAATTTTGTATTTTTAGTAGAGACGGGGTTTCGCCATGTTGGCCAGGCTGGTCTCAAACTCCTGACCACAGGTGATCTGCCTGCCTCGGCCTCCCAAAGTACTGGGATTACAGGCATGAGCCACCACGCCCAGCCTGATAGGTCAAGCTTGAACGTTGCTTCCCTATACAGTAATTAGACCTTAAATGTTTTTGTTGGATACTCCCCCTCAAGATAGTCCCTAATCTTCAAGTTTAAAAATAGCTCTTTAGCACACGATTTCTCCCACAGAATGTAGTAACGTAGACATGAAAATTCAGGTGAACTTGTTAGAACTAATGGTTCTATAAATAAAAACTGACATCATTCATAAAGTTATTTAAATACATTTTGTCACTAAAAGAAATTTATATATTAATGTCATTGCCAATAATAATTTTAACTGTGGGTTTTCTTTTTGTAAAAAAGAATTGAGCCAAGACCCAGGGTTTTTTTTAAAAGCTGACAGGATCCTTGGCTGGGGTTCTCATCCTGCCCCTTCCTGCTTCCAGCTCAGGATGTCGGGAATGTGGTACAAGCCTGGCTGAATCCTAAAGACTGCCTCAGAGTGATAGAGGAAAGGCTCAGCTACTCTTTGGCCACCTGGAACGCACAGCTTCCTTTTCCTCCTGGGATACGGGGTCTGAGGAGGCATCTCCTTCCTAGAGGCCACGTCCATCCGCATTGCAGGGCGTTCTGTGCAAAGCTCCCCTCGAGTTTCTTCAGCTGAGCTAGTAATTGCTTCACCAGCAACAGGCTGCTGATAGCGCCCCTCTTTAACTTCAGTTTATAAAAGAAAAGAAAAAGTAAGCGTCTTATAATTTCAGAACCTCTTTTCCTCTTGGGAGTATTCATATTGCTCCCGGCTTCCTCCTGAAGCCCCATCCAGAATCCTGTGCCTTCTGCTCATCCCCTCACCCTGCGAGTTTAACCAGCTCTTCAGCTCTCACTAGAGCTTCTTCCACAGTTAGAAGACCTTGTGCCAAGCTCACAAACCCTCTGTTATTTCCACATTGCGTGTGCAGCAGGCTCATTCTTTCCGGCGTAGAGCTGAGCTGTGCCCTCGGCCCACCTTCCTCTTTTTAATTGATCCCAGCTCCTTCCCTCAGCTGCACCCCGGCCGAGTCTCTCCCCTTCCTTAGGCCTTTGGGATACCTCTTCCCTCCATCACCAACATTAGCAGTTGGCTCTTGGGTGAGATTGGTTTTTTAAAATAAAGAGACGAAGTGTCACTTCAAGGGAGATACTGCTTTTTCAGGAGAAAAGTTGGGTGCTTTTCAGCCAGGCTGAAATCCAGGAGCTGTGTCTCACCGGCTCACTTGCTGGCCCAACTCCTCACTCAGGCATGCCCACCCCTGGAACCCCAGTGTGTACCAAGCTCAATGACACATGTTTATGTCATGTTTGCATCATGACCTCCAGGACTTCCACCAATCCTAGCCACCACAAATGTTGTGGGTTTTTTAAAAATGTATTGTATTGTATTTTAGATTCGGAGGTACCTGTATGTTGTGTACTGGTAGGGATTGGGCTTCCAGTGTACCCCTCGGATATTGTAGTCTCAGGTCCCAGAGAGAGTCAGGTTTCAGGTGCGAGGACACAGCTGCCAGTACTTCCGTTTTCTCTGCATTTTGTTACACCTCAGATGGCACTTAGGTTGAGACTGAATGGAAATAGGGAAGTGTGTCGCCTATCGTTCTACTGAGGGAGAGCGGGTGGTGTGTGTTCAGGATTTTACAGGCAGAGCATTTAAAGCCCACCTTGTGTTTTCTGAACCTTAGGCACAAATGAAATCACAGCTTGGTGCTTGTCCAGTAGCTTTGCTGGAGTCGAGCTAAGAGCCCCTCTCCACCAAAACCAGCCAATAAAAGCAAGCAAAAAGCTTGTGCTTTCAAAATACGTCCGACAAAAGGCAATCTGGGGACTTGTTCACAATAAAGACTGAGCAGAAAGCAAATGGCCATTCTCTCCTGTCCTTGAGCTCCTGGACCCCACGGTCAGTAGCCCTGCACTCTCCCTTACCGTGGGGCAACCTTGACTTTTGATTGTGTGGTCCCTGCCAGGTGTTTCCACTGACCTAATAAATGATTTTGTAATAATTACTATTCAAACAACATCTGGTTCTGTTACTTGCCTGCCAGGCCACACTGAGCAAGCCAGTCAACCTCTCAGTGCCCAGGCCCAGCCTCACCAGGCCCAGGGTAGAGGCCAGGACAAACCAGATAATGGACATGAAACCCCTAGGTACCCTATTGGGCACCACACACACGTTTGTGTGTGTCTGAGAAACCTATCATTTCTAAGCTGTTCAGGGGCCTCTGGGCTACTCCTTTTGGGGGGCTTTCTGACCCCTGGCCAGAGCCAGCATCCTCACTCCACACTGGCTCTTAGCTTTGCCTGCCTGCTCGGTTTCTCTTTTCCCAGAGGGTTTGGTATTTTGGATTCACGTGATATGCTTCCTCCCCTGGGGCTTTAGGGAAAGTATTTTTAAGAAGAGGCCCCGGGTCTCCTGTTGGCCCTTACATTTCATGGTGGTCTCCCCTCATTCTGGCCTGCAGTTTGTCCTCCCTGGTTGCGACATAGCCCTGTCTTCTGGGTATCTTTCTAAGCTGTTAGGTTCCATTGAAATGTGTCCTTCTCTATTTTATTGTGACCAGAGTCCCTTGAAAAAATTCAGGGCAGATTTTCAAATGGCTGGAAGTCATTACTCAGGGAAGCACAGAAAGGTTTAAGGAAGGAACTCAAGAATCCAGCACAGGTTAGAAATACTCTGTTCCTTAACTTCAAAATAGGAAGAGCTCAATTTGAGTTAGGTCGGGAGAGAAGCCGAAAGAAAAGCCCTCTGTCTGGAATCCAGAAAAGGCATCCACAAGGCATCTGAATGTATTATCTTTTTTTCCTACTACTGAAAGTCAATACCTTAGAAACCCTGAGTGCTGAGAAAACTCACTGAGGATGTAGAGACGGACAGCCAAGGACCTCTCAGAGTTCCTTTCATCCTGCAGGTTTTTGGGGCTCAGATCACAGCAGGTCTGAACCTAAGAGAACCCCCAGGCTGGGTCACACCCTAAGGAAGAAGTAGTCAGTTGGTGAGTGGGGTACCTGACTGTGCTTTGGCTCCGGTATATCTTGATGCCTTGTCACAAACTTGGTTGGAGCGTCACGAGCCTGGCCTACTGAGTGGCCCCAGCGTGGGCCTCCCCTTGACCAACGTGTGGCTCCCTTGCCTCTCCCAGCCATAAAACAGGCCAGTTGTGTTTTCCTCGGGGGACTGTGACCCACAGGGACAGTCTAGCGTGGTGCTCGGCACAAAGTCCAAAGCTGTCTCCAAGATACAGCTGTGACCAGTGCTGCACCACTGCCTGCCCCCGGCACGGTTAGTCCTTCTAGGTAACAGAGAGCCCTGTTGCTGCAGAAAAGCTTCATGGAACTGTACCCACGAGACCCTCACCCCAGCAGCATGCTGGCACCCAGCCCACAGCAGCCCTTCTCATGGTGCCTTGTGCCTGCAGTCCCAGAGCCAAAGACTCCGGAGGCTTGGGGCTAAGGATGTGTATTTTTGCAAGCAGCCCAGGCGACTATGGCACACCTGTGGGTTTGAGAGTTTTGGAGCGGAAGGATGCCTCTTCTGGATGTGGGGCAGCTTGGAGGACGCAGTTTTCACAGTGCTCACGGAGGCTGTACTTGCCTGCAACCATCTTGCCTGCCCCGCTCGCCTAGACCTGCCACTCTCTCACAGGGGCCGCTTGTCTCGGAGCCAGAATCGCCAGCTCCAGCTCCCGAGGGAGAGAAGGGGCTCCAGGGCTCAGTGATGATTTTCACAGGAGGCTTCATGAGTGGAGCTGTCCTTGCTGGGAAGCAGTTTCCCCTGCAATTTGGGGCATGTGCCATGGACTTTGAACTTGGGGCTCCCACTTGAAACCACAACTTTTCCCCAGCCATGGCCTCTGCCGTGTCCTATAACTCAGTCTTAGTGGCTCTAGAGGATGTCTTCCTGTCTTCTTGAGGGGTCCCCTGGGGGTCCCCAAATCAGTTGGCTGTGTGTCCCCTGGCCACTGAGCCTGCAACACTCTGCCCAGCTGCTCTTGCTGGCCCTGGCTCTGCTCGGACCTCCCTAGCAGGGTGGACAAGGCTCCATCACCATGCAGGTGGCCAGCACTCACTGCATGATGAGGCCACTTTGCTACCGCCTTGCTGGACACATCCCTGGGAAGGTCACAGGCACTTGGGCCTCAGTGTCTCCATCTGAAAAAGGAAAGCATTCTGCAACATAAGTCACCAAACTAAACTTCTGGCTTGGATCTTCCCACATTCTTTGATTTGTTTGTCCTCAGAATCCTAACATCTCTGCTTCAGCTCACATCCAGCTGTGCTCTCGGTTGTGCCAGGAGATGCCCCCAGATTCTCTGCTTCTGCTCACTTCCCATTGATTGCGGAAGCATCTGCTTGGACTCCATTTCTTTCTCTATCCCCTTGTGTAGTGATGTGGAATCAGGAGTAGCCAAGCAGCTAATGGCAAGCCAGAGGGATGGGCATCCCCTCTCCCTGACCGGGGTCTGCAGAAGGGAGGGCCAAAGTGTGGGTTTAGGCCTCAGCACGTTGGGGAGGTGATGCTGGGGGTGGTGGCGGGCAGGGGAGACGAGGAGGGTGGCAAGCTACAGAGCAATCTCCAGATGGGATGAGAAGGGTCCCTAGGTTCAACCCTGGTTCCACCTCAGCTGGCCAGGTGTTCTTGGGCAGGTTCTTTAACTGCTCTTTGCCTGAGTGGCCTCTGCTGTAGAATGAGAATAGTAATAATAATAATAATATACACACATACCTCATGGGGTTGCCTTGAGGATTAAATCAGTCAATACACAGAAAGCCCCAAGACTACAACCTGGCACAGAGCAAGCATTTGAAAAACGTGAGCCGCCACCACCACCCTCTTTGGGATTTACCGGATTGGAGGACTGCTGACTGTTTTGAGGTCTGGGGACAGGTCCCTGTTCCTCCCAGGAGGCCCTGGGACCAGACATCCAGGTGGGTGATAGAGCTATTCACGGGGATCAGGAAAACAGAAACTGGAAGCTCATAAGGGAAGAGAAGTCCACCCGTTCTTTTTCTGTGAAGTCCAGGAGCAATGCCTTGCTCCAGTTCCATTGTCCCTACCTGAGCCTGTGGGTGACCGTCACAGCACCCTACAACCCCCACAGGCTGGCTCAGTGGCTTCTACAGGGATTGCTTGCCGTCTGTTGTCTTTGAATCACACTGCTGGAGAATAGCTTGCATAGATTCTCAAGTTTGTAATTAAAACAACCGAGAAACAATTTTCACTATATATATTAAAAAAAAGAAAAACAAGAAGAGCTAAACAGAAAGTCTCTTTTAAGCAAATGTTGTGCTGTGAGTCATGTAGAAAAATTATTTTATCATCAACCAAGCCCGCCTATCTCAAGGCCTGAAAGAAACTAAGAGGACGTCTTTTCTACTAACCCAGCGTTTTTTAGCTCCTAATATCATTTCACATTTAAAGGTGACAGCAATATCTTTAACGTTTTTCTATTGGATTAATAACATTTAATGTTCAAAGCCATAAAGCGAAATGTTTTCGTGAGGGTGCTTTACATCACTAGTAGAAAATCCAAGTTTAAAAAAAAGACCACACGTACCACGCAATAGACGTGGAGAGCCGTAAACCCAAAAAGGGAACCCAGGTGTGGAGGTGGGAGCCTGGGCATAGAGGTGGGTTCCCGGGGTGGGTGGGCGGGTGGGTGCCCCAGGCCCTGAGGCCTGACTGGCCGGCCAGAGCGAGGAGGGGGGTGGGTGCTTGTGGGGGTGAGAACACAGGACCCTCACCCACCCACCAGCCATTCATCTCCACCCAGCAGCGGAATATGACAATGTTAGCATTTTTCATTTCCCTGACGTTACCATTAATAAAGCAATGATCCAAAAGAGGCTTCGCTGAGTCTGTGCTTTATGCTCCCATCACTCACGACTAGATAATTTCACACAGGATCGTTTTAAAATTAAATGACGATAAAAACGCTCTGCTGTTCTGTGTTCACCAGTTCATAGAAGTCTATCAAGTCATTAATGTGTCATGACAAACTGCTCGATGGATACAAGAGTAATTAATTATTTGAATAAATAACAAGTTGAACTTGGAGCTTTGAACCACAATGACATACGCATCCCATTAGGGGCGTCTTGGAGCCTCCACAGGGCACCGGTACGAAGAGTTAAAATGCAGGCCAGGGTATTGGAAGTGATGAAAACCAATTTTGTAAACACAGGGTAATATTTTACAGGGAGAAAGCCGAAGTGTCACATTTCCGTGCCCACATGAGGTTCAGTGTTAAAAGTTCCCTGCCAGCGGCCATTTCAAGACACCACTTGATCAGAGATGATTTCAGAGAACAATTATACAGATTTTTCATAATCACCATTAATCTCTGCATATTTTTCAAGATAATTACAGCAATTATTATTTAGATTTCTCTTTTATATGCCCATTGTAGAAAGGAACAAGTGCTTATTATACTGGATAGTTGAGAGAACCTTGGATGGGAATTCTTTGTCATCTCTGCGCTCGTTACTTCAACCCGCGTTGCCTCTGAAAGTTCATCAGCTCCAGAAATTAGAATAATACCAGCAGCCCTGTTATTAAATCTTAAGGTTGAGCCGAGACCGTGGTTAGAGTGGCTGCCTGAATTGTTCGTTTGCGGGACTGACGAGCTCAGGTGGAATTACTGTCAGGTGGCGGGAGATGCCCCTGACAGGTACAGGCAGAGATGGGTGGCCACCTCACACCCATTTTCCCTGATAGGCTTACAGAGTGAACTCACAACCAATATTTAGAGGATACATTTCCGTGACATGCCCTTTAAAGGTTAATATTAAATCTGAAATTTGCGTAATTTATGGCATTCCACCTCATAGACACAGCGACCAGACAGAAGGCAGCACAGCACATTCCTTGATATTTCCAAATCAAAGTGCCTGTCAGCTCGGGCATCAGCTGCATTTCAAGCTGCACCTGCTGCCTCATCTCCCCACGGTCCTGCGAGCTGGGCCATTGGAGTTGAGTCCTGGGCCGGTGGGTATGGTGTGTGCTGCTTTCAAGAGAAGCCCCTTCCCAGGGAAATGGTTCTTGACAGTCCTGCTGGTTGGAAGTGCACCTCTGTGTAGATTGGTGTGTGTCCTCCTGCACCCCATCCCCACGAGAGGCGTGGGTTCTAAGAGCGCCCATCCTCTCACATATGCCATGAGGACCATCAGCTGCATCCAGCTCGGCTAGATGCCATGAGTAGCTATGTGAGGGGTAGGAAAGCCAGGTATTCAGTTTTGAACTGAGAAGTCCAGTATTTCTGCTTGCTATAAAATAAGAAAAATACAAGGCATAGAAATGTCTTTTTTCTCCACAAATTAAGTTTTATTATAAATAGATGACCTGATTCAAATGCACTCAAGCAGTACCAACTCACACAAGATAGAAGTGGGGTTTAGATGGCTGCCAACGCTCTGTGACAGGTCCCTCTTTATTTGGTCTGACCCTGGCCACCATGGTGACTCATCTTTTGGAATCACCTGGTGACTCTAGGGAGGAAGAAGCCTGGGGCCCTCTCAGCACCCTCTCCCAGGTGGCCGCCCCCTGAGGGGTCACCCCCAGCCTGATCTCTGAAGCTTCCATCCCTGATTCTCTGGGTTCTCTTCAGGGTCCTCAGGTCCTGGGGAACTTGGTCCCCCTAATCAAGGTCATAAGATCCCTGTGCTGTGGTCATATTTTATACCATTCTTTTTAACCTGTAGGGAGTTTTTTGAAATCTTAAGTAAAATTTGTAACAAAATTATAGCTTTCCAGTTTGTGCAATACTCAAGCCTACTGTCTTCATCCTTGGGCAGATAAATGAGTGATTAAATCATGAAATCCAAGCAAGGAATTGGAATGTTCCTCTTTCATAGAGTCCTAAAGAATCCCTATTGTGAAGCAGTTTCTTCTGGGCACACGACTTTATTCACTCATCTGTCCATCACCTCCTCCAGGCCTTAACTACCAAGAGTCCCCCTGACCTACAGGCCCTGAGCCAACAGGGACCATGGTTCCCTCACGGAACTCATAATCAGGGGAAGACATCCGGTCAGATGATTGGAGCACAGTCATCCTGGGAACACAGACCATCCACTCTGATGCATGGTAGCTCAGGAGGCAGCCCAGGGGGTAACGTTTCTGCCCTTTGAGGAGTTCACAAGCGGGCAAATAGGAAAGGGCCATCACCAACGGAAGGCTTGACTCAGTAGGAAGTGATTAGCAGGCCAGGGTAACTAGAGCCTGAGGTGTAGGGAGCAGAGTGGCGGGGAGGAGAGGGCAGTTAGGGAAGAAAGCGAGGTTGGGATCAATCTGGAAGGGCCTGGACCATGGCATTTGACATCGTCCTATAAGCTTTAGGAAACCACTGAAGTTTTTAAGTAAAGGAATGGCACACGACATCTGCACTTGAAAGAGAACTCCAGTGATACTGAGGTGGGAATATTTGTTTTGGCCATGAGTGGTGTCTGCTGGGAGAGAGCCTGGAGGACACTCCCTAACATCCCTTAACTCCTTAGAGCTTGCCTTCACTTTCTCACCCTTCTTGATTATACGTTCTCCACTTCCATCTTTAGGTGACTTCTTCAGGTCACTTGCGAAGGTGTTACCCTCTCTTCCTTCGCATGGTGGAAGGCAGTGGATTTAGGCGATCACTGTGTTCGCCCAGCTCTGCCCTTGACCAGCTTTGTGGCCCTGACAAGTTCCTTCCCTTCTGGGCTTCAGGCTCATTCTGGGGGGTGTGGGAATGCCAGTGCCAGGGCCATTGCGAGGTTTAAATGAGAACACCTGTAACTCCCGGTACGCTTTGCTTCCTTTAGACGGATGCTCTCTTCTGCTGGTATTGGCTTCAGACACCCAGAGCATCCAAGACACCTTTGCTCTTCTTGCCCTTTGGTTCCAGGGGAGGAAAGGGAAGGCCCAGGATCTACTTTTACCTTTGCAGACCATTTTTGAGAAGACCTTATGAGTAGAATCTGGATGAGGGCTACAGAAATCAGCTGTCATGTAGGATGGGCCAACCTCTTGGGTTTTATACATTGATCCTCTGGGGTTTAAATCCAGGTTCTCAAATCACCAATACGTATTTAATACTTGGGGTGACTTAGCATTTGTGGGAATGAAGACTGTCAGAGCTGGATCTTAAACATCATCTAGCCCAGGGCTTCTCAAACCTAGTTGCACATTAGAATCACCTGGGAGCTTTGAAAAAATGCTGATACCCAGAACCCACCCCTCAGACCAATTAAATCAGAACCCCTGGGATTGCGGGTGGCAGGCAGCGATAATGTTTTCAAACTCACCAGATAAGCACCAGGATGAGTCATTGATCTAGCCCAACCCTTTTGCTCTCAGATGGGGACGTTGAGACTTGACTGGCCCACAGCTGGGCCTCCTGATGCTAATTCCAGTTCTTTTCCCGTTGTTACTTATTCAATAGGTTTCTTTGGAGGCCATTATATGCTGGGCTCTGTTCTAGGAGCTGGGGGTACAGCCATCATGGAGCTTACCCTCTAAATGCACAAGTGGCCTCCAGATTAGTAGGGGCTAGGGGTGGGAGGAGCACTTTGAGGTTGGGTCCTTCCAGCAGTAGGGTCAAGAAAGTCTGTCTCAGCCTCTGCACATCATCGGATGGTAATGATAATAATAGCTAACACACACTGAACATTTATTTTATATTCGTTATCTTCCTGAATCCTTGAATCTCCCCTGGAATAATTAGCCCCATTTCGAGAGACTCAATAGGTGTGTTTCATGGGTGCAGAGCTAGTGCCTGGTGGGCCTGGCATTTGAACCTAGGGCTGTCAGACACCAAAGCCCTTTCTGTTAACTCACTTTATTCAAAGGCAGCCAGTAGAAAGATACAAAGAGAGCAGGCTCTGGAGAAATCTATCTGAACTTCCTCTCAAAGATGTAGCCCCTCCATCAGTTAGTTTTTGTTGCATAACAAACCACCCTAAAACTTAAAGCTTAAAACAACCAACATCTATAATTTCTCGTGGCTCCGTGGGTCAGTGGGTGATTATGGTCTAGGTTAGCCCGGCTGGGGCTGGATCCACTCCCTTGTCTGTAGTTGGCAGGCTGGCTGCTCCAGGTTTGCCTTAGCTGGAGTTGCTCGTCTTTGCTCCACATCATCTCTCATGCTCCAGGAGGCTTCTCTGAGCCTGTGCACTTGGCCAACCCAGCACTCCAAAGCAAGGGTTCACAAGCATGTTTACATCTCTGCTGGTGTTGTAACTGCTAATGTCCCATTCACCAAAGCAAGTCACATGACCAAGCCCAGATTCAAGGTATGAAGCAATAGATTCCACCTCTTGATGGGAGAAATGACAAACCTTATTGCTAGGGGGCACACATGGATAGCACAATTTGCAGCCATTTTTGCCATCTACCACTGCAGACTGCACCAAAGAAGCCTTTCGGCCCTGACAGGTGCCAGGAGTTGTTAAGGAGGAAAAAAGGATCGTATTGTTTCATTTATTTACATATACTTTAGAGCACTTTCTATGGTACCCTAGAGATATAAACTTTATAATTAAGTAACTCTGGTGTTTGCGATCATTTCAATTACAAATTGGATATCAGCCCTGAGATAGACCTATAATAACCTTATGTATGCCACTCACTTTTGTGGGAAATCAGATTTTTTTTTTTTTTTTGAGACAGGGTCTGACTCTGTTGCCCAGGCTGGAGTACAGTGGTGCTATCTCAGCTCGCTGCAACCTCCACCTCCCAGGTTCAAGCGATCCTCCTGCCTCAGCCTCCGAAGTAGCTAGGACCACAGGGGTGCACCAACATGCCCAACTAATTTTTGGATTTTTTTTAGTAGAGACAAGGTTTCACCATGTTGCCCAGGCTGGTCTCAAACTCCTGAGCTCAGGTGATCTGCCCACCTGAGCCTCCCACAGCACTGAGATTACAGGTGTGAGCCACCGCACCCAGCCAGAAATCAGATTTGATTGAAGTAATTTAAACTGAACATCACCTTTTCTGGGGCTATAATGTGAGGACGCTCCCAGATGTTGTAGATCTTATCCTTAACTTCAGCATCCTGTACCTTGTATAATATCCCTTGTTGACATTTTCTCATGGTGAGTTCTGTTATGCGTTTTGGCAGGAATCCTCCTGAAGCCATCGATAGAGTCTCACTCTCAGTGCATCTAGTCGGGAGGCCCACGGTGCTGGTGTGACCCAGTACTGGTGAAGTTAGCTTCCATCACCTGGTGAAGGTGCTGTGGCAGTCATCTTCACTGTAGAGTTACCGTTTTTCCCTTGATAATTAACAGGTAATTTGTGGGGAATACAGTAGGCCTATGTGAATAACTTGTTGCTCATCAGATTTTCACCTGCCACTTTTAGCATCCATTGATCTTTATAATTCTGCCATTTCTCCAGTAGATAAGGAAGAGCGTTCCCTTTTTTTTTTTTTGAAAGAAAGAAAGAAAGAAAAAGAAAAAAAGAAAGAGTGAAAGAAAGAAAAGAAAAGAATGTAACAGAGAAAGAAAGAGGAAGAGAAAGAGGGAGAGAGAACGGGATTCTTGTTCTATTGCCCAGGCTAGAATGCAGTCTAAAAATGGGTATTAAAAACCTCTTTTATGCCAATAATTGTGCTTAACAATGGAGA
>CAUYLG010070837.1:0-73747 GCA_963573385.1 Cacajao melanocephalus
AGAACAAGAATCCTGTTCTCTCTCCCTCTTTTTCTTCCTCTTTCTTTCTCTCGTACATTCTTTTTTTTTCTTTCTTTCACTCTCACTTTCTTTCCTCTCTTTTCCTTTCTTTCAAAAAATAAAAAAAAATAAAAAAAAAAAGGGATTTATTGGAGAACATATAAAAACATGACAAAACACTTCCTAGGCCACTTTACACAATAAAATAGGCAATGATAGCATACATATTTTTGCAAGCATAAACACTAAGGTATGCCATGACAGTTGCACTGGGGTAAGAGTTATGAGCAGACAAACCATATTCATAAAGAAATAGGTCACAAGGGAAATGTATAAATATATATCACTGTGGTTGGAAATTGTGTGCACTCAACTTTACAACTGTGGTCGTCTGAAATATTGTGATGAGGCCAGGTGCGGTGCTGATGCATGTAAACCCAGCACTTTGGGAGGCCAAGGCAGGTGGATTACAAAGTCAGGAGATCGAGACCATCCTGCCCAATATGATGAAACCCCATCTCTACTTAAAAAAAAAAATACAAAAATTATCTGGGCATGGTGTCACGTGCCTTAATCCCAGCTACTCAGGAGGCTGAGGAAGGAGAATTGCTTGAACCTGGGAGGCAGAGATTGCAGTAAGCCGAGATCACGCCACTGCACTCCGGCCTGGTGACAGAGTGAGACTTCATCTCAAAAGAAAAAAGAAAGAAAGAAAGAAAAAGGAAATATTACGATGAGCAAGCTAACTCTTTTGATGAGATCAATCAAAAACCAAGGTGAGTCCCACCACATATGCAATTGCCCAAAGAGCCAAGATCTCAAGAAAATTTTTCTTGTAAATGCAGATGTATGAAAAGGAAGTCTCTTCATTGCTAAGGAACGTTCAACATCTGTACATGCACAATACTTACACACAAAGTCAGCACTGTAGTAATGCACTTTGGTTGAGTCAAATTTGCAAAAAGTGCATAAAATAAATTCAAACTCTCTAAAAGTCTCCACGCAATTTCTACCTCCAGTTTTGGAAATGATGCAAAGATGAATACACACCAAACTGTAAAAAATATAAAGCTGACAACGTATAGTCAATAGCTTTGCTGGCTTCTGCAGGTAAATGCAGCTTTAATTCATAAAAAGCTCCTGGAATGTCATCAGCTGGAAGGAATGCCACTGAAGACAAATGACTCATTTTTAAACTGAAGTTTCTGTCGTTGTTTCACATGACCAATATGCTCATCTGGATTTTCTAACAAATTTATTGGCCTAAATAGAAAAATCAGACTATTTGGTAACACCTTGAAATTCACTTTTAGAAGCCTTGGTCATACCTAATTCCAAATCAGTCATTATGGTTTGGAGATTCCACTGAAATATATTTTCCTCTGCAAAGTCCTCCAACTCTTTAAATAACGACTTATAAATTTTTCAATTTTTTCAGTCATTAATATTGATATGAGTTAATAAGTTCTAGAATTTTCTAATCCAACAGGGGCATGAATTATATATACTTGATTAAAAAAAAAAAACAATGGGGACACTTTTGAAAGTGCCATTCATTCACCAAAGTGAGGCATGTGCTAGTTTTTCTATGTTAGATTTAGTGGTGATTATAAGAAGTTTACTTTCTTTGACAGTTAAATCCCTAATCAAAAAATAGTTCACCATTTAATGTGCTTTGTAACACTGGAGAAACCTCTATATCACAAGTGTCTTTGGTTCAGAACGTCACTGAGCTTGTCAAGTTCTTTTTATTCTCTTACGAAGAGTGTTTTTCAAAGGCAAGCATGGTGCTATATGTGAAGGGGCAGAAGTCGTGCCTGATGGAGTAATTTGGCAAAGGAGATTAATTGTATTCTTTACCTGAATTTTCATTTATTCTATGATCTTCAAAACACTCTCTGCACTGGCATTTGAAGACTGGTTGTGGTCTACAAATTTTATAGATCTATACTGTCCATTTGAAAGTTTGGCAATTGCTTGGCTGTCATAATTAAGTGATTTTCTGTTTTCACAGCATGAATCATGATTAGCTTTTAAACTTTTTTCTTTCATTATTAAGTTGCCTCATATACTTATCAAAGCCTTTCTGCAAAGGAACAATTTCACAGAGCTCTTTCATTGTGTTGTAAGAAATACATTAAGTAGGTTGTGAAAGTTGTCAGAATCAAAATAGAGTCACTAATGTCAAGAAAACCTTAACAAATACAGCCAGAGAAGGCCATGAAAGGAGGGTTCTCAAGCTTGTATGCCTGAAAATGGAAAAGACTACAAAAACCACAAAGTTGCACAAGAACCATTGCAACTTTACACAAAAAGTACTTCTGCAAGGACATCTGCCCAGAAATTGCCTACTTGACTTCAGACTGGAATCATGATTGTTATTGCTCTTTGTAGGCAAGAATAATTATTTCAAAACAATTATATAAAACTCCTCATTTTTTTCCTTTAAAAAACCTACATCTTCCTTTACCTCCCTGAATACACACATAGTATTCTGTGGCATGCATGTTCACACTGCAATGCTCTATTGCCAAAGGAACATCTTTTCTTTCAAAGAGCCTCTCTCTGTTTGTTACTTAGGTTGACAAAGGAACAATATTTAATTTACCCAGCACCAAATTTGTATTAGTCAGGGTACTCCAGAGAGACAGAACCAATAGGATAGGAATGTACATATATGAGAGAGGGCTTATTAGGGGAATTGGTGGCTCATGTGACTGTGGTGGCTGAGAAGTTCGATGACAGGCCATATGAAAGCTGGAGACCCTGGGATGCTGGTAGCATAGCTTAGGCCAAAAGCCTCTAGATCAGCGAGGCCACTGATGTAAGTCCTGGAGTTCAAAGGCCAGCAAGTCTGTCCCGGCTCTCAGATAGAGATTAATTTGCCTTTCGTATTTGTTCTTCCAGGCCCCCAGCTGATTGAATGGTCCCCGCCAACACTGCAGGAAGATCTTTCCCACTTAATCTACTCAGACTCACACATTAATATCCTCCAGAAATACTCTCACAGACACACCTAAAATAATGCTTTACCAGGTTTCCAGATATTCCTTAATCCAGTCAAACTGACATTTAAAAGTAAATCCATTGGCACACGCCAGTGACCCTAGCTACCCGAGAAGCTGAGGTTGGAGGATCGCTTGAGCCAGGAGGTTGACGCTGCAGTGAGCCCTGATTGCACCACTGTACTCCAGCGTGGATGATGACAGAGTGAGACCCTGTCTTAAAAAAAATAAAAAATATTCCTTTTCTTTCCCAAATAAACAGGGGAGCAATATGATACTAGGCTTATTCTGGACATATTCTAGAGTAATATGTATGGACTCATTTGTTTCAATTAGTATTATTTTTGTTCTATATTTATTAATTGCCCAGCAAATAAAGTTAAAGATTCTATTTATAAAAGAATGAATGTGCTCACTTGATAAATGTAGATAACACGCATTACAATTTACTCTTGGAGTCCTTCCCTTTCTCATCCAGTTATTAAAATATAATGGATTTCTGATTTTCTCCCACACAAAATGTCATATTTGGAAATCAATTAATGAACTAAGCAAATCTGAAAAATTGGTTTTAAATGCGTCAGGAAAAAGCCCTTTGGCACCATCATATTAACAACAGAAACTATTTTTATTCCAATGCTATGGCACAAATGTTTCTTTCTGAATCATATCTGAAGGTAAATTACTTAAGCAATTTCCTTAATAATTAGAAAATGATATTTTTGAAGCCATTTATTTAATCACTGACAATTTAATGGAGGCCATTACAATTCTCACCAACTTTATTCTGTTAGAACCAAAAGCCTAAAGAGAAATGTGTGCCAAAGGCTCTAAATGATTTCAAGAAACTGAGTCTGACTCACAGTGCTTTCTGCGGAGAAATGGAAGAAGCACACAGCACAGTCACATGTGAAAAGTAGTTAATATTTCTCCCAGTTTCAAACATGCCATAATTCATAAAGTACTGTTGAATATATGAAAAGATCAAACAAAAGCATTTGCTTTGGTAAGGCTCTGACCTAAATTTCTTGCTGGGATACTGCATAGAGCAATAATTTACTTCTTTCTATCATGTATAAAAAAATGTTATCAATGAAAATTGAAAGAAAAAATTGATTACAAAGCAAAGCCATAAATTAGCTATGAAGGAGAGTTCCTCTTACCATACCCTCCACCAAATAGTGTTATCACTTCTTCAATCTTTGTCAATTGGCAAGTGAATAATGGTGTATCATCAATGCTTTTATAATTGCAAGACCCAGGAATTGTTGACTCCTATACCCTGAGTCTCACCTCCAATATACATCCTGCCTCTTACTCCCTTCCTCTTGATCTGTCTCAGCTGGTCTCTCTCAAACACTCCCTCTTTCTCCCCTCCCAGATGTCTCTAGATTTATGTTTTAAGATTAATATTCTAGAAACATTTTTGATCTTTCAGAAGGCATTATTGCAAAACACTCTCCTGCTTCTCTGCTGTATGCTTTACCACCTTTACAGTTGACATCTTTTTTCTTCATTTCTCTATTTATCCTTATATAAGAAGGGGGCTTCAGACTGCGTTATAAACTATCTGCTTCCATGAATTTCAGACACATTTTCATGTCTGTGAACTAGAAAAAAGGGCATGCCTCAAATGTATGGGGATGAGGACCTGAGAAGCCTCCAAATCTAAGCGAAGAGTTAGGTGTGACAATGGTTTGGTTGTCGGGGGGAGAGACAGTTTTTGACTCTGACATAGCATATATCTCCCAGCCTAATCCCCGGTAGACTCATGCCTGAGTCTTATGTTGAAAGTGAGCACTCAAGATAAAAAATAAAAATACTTTTTTTTTTTTTTTTTTTTACCAAGAGTTCTGTTGGGGCACAAGCAGTAGTGATTATGTACCAGTTTAACAGACAGCAACATCCACACAGGTGTGCCTTAGTCCATTGGGACTACTTTAACAAAATACTATAGGCTGGTGGCTTAAAAATAACAGAAATTTATTTCTCACAGTTCTGGAGGCTGCAAGTCCAAGATCAAGGTGCCAGCATGGTCAGGTTCTAGTGAGAGCCCTCTTTTGGGTTGCAGACTGCCATGTACTCCTTGTATCTTCACATGGCAGAAAGAGAGCTAGCTAGCTCCTTGGCATCTTCTTATAATGACACTGAACCTCATTCATGAGCACTCCATACTCATGGCCTAATCACCTCCCAAAGCTCCCACCTCCAAACATCCATCATATTGGGATTAGATTTCAACATGTAAATTCTGGAAGACACAAACATTTAGGCCATAAAGGGAAAAAAGCACTTTCGGACGTAGGATCACAACAGAATACCACCGCCTACAGCAACCATGGGGCTCCAGTAGTTCAGCAAAGGCAGTTCCCAATAGAAGATCATCATCCTCCCAGAGTAGCAAAAGTGACTGAGAGGTCCTGCAATACAAAGCACAGTGGCTCTTGGTGGAGAAGGAGATACCCAGCACGAAAATGTTGGAATGGGAAAAAAAATGGGAATCAAGGAGAAAGACACGTGGAAACTGAACAAAACATACACAACTCCTATTGGGGACTACCAGAAACAGTTGGGAGGACAGAAAATCAACTTTACAGAAGTTTAAAGTCAAGGGAGAAAAAGCCAGTAAAGCATTTGTTTCAGCTCTCGCAGGAGCGATTTTTATCTTGCGCAATTAGTATCTTTTGGAACCAAAGTTCTTTTGGGTACTGAAAAGGTATATAGAAGTAAATTTCATTATACTTGGATTTTGAATAAAGCAAATTTGCAATTTCAGAAAAAAACCCTGCAGCCTGCCAAGTGCTATACATAGTAAACTTAAAGAGAACAAAAGCATCCACAAGAGAATACTACTTAGAGTGATAAACACTAAAAGTAAAACATGGATGCTCATTTTATTTTAGTAATTACTCTCAAATTTTCATTTGTGGCTAAAGAGTTACAAATCTATGTTATTTATCTGAACAAAATATACTGGATCTCTCTTCCTCACTTAAATTTCCATGGACACCAAAAATTTAGTAAAATTCTTTTATTTTGTTTTTTTTTTTTTTTTTTTGAGATGTAGTCTCACTCTTTTGCCCAAGCAGGAGTGCAGTGGCGTGATGTTGGCTCACTAAAACCTCCCCCTCCCAGGTTCAAGCAATTATCCTGCCTCAGCTGCCCAAATAGCTGGGACTACAGGTGTATGCCACCACACACAGCTAATTTTTGTATTTTTAGTAGAGACAGAGTTTCACCATATTGGCCAGGCTAGTCTAAAACTCCTGACCTTGTGATCTGCCCACCTCAGCCTCCCAAAGTGCTGGGATTAAAGGTGTGAGCCACTGCACCTGGCCAGTAAGATTCTTAGTATGATATTTTCCACTAAAACGTAGGCCCATTTGCATGTGAATATTTATGCTTTTGATCTCTTCTAAAATGAGAAAGTGTGACAAAATAAATATTATACATGCAATTTCAATCTCTGAGGAAATCAGGGATTTTTTATTATTGTGTGTGTGTGTTAGAAGAACAATACAGATTTCTCACTGGCCATATAGAGAGCAAATCTGGAAATTGTGTAGCTCTATTTGCTACATAGCCACATAGTTGTGCTGAAAAACAAAAGTTACAGAAATCCTGAAGATCATTCTCCTTGGATCTCCTTATCTTATAAACAAGAAGCTAGGACTCATAGTTAGCCAATGGCAGCTCCAGGACTAGAATCTTAGCCTCCTAAGTGCGAGCCCAGAACTTTCCCCACTCAGCAAATCTCTCTTTGGGCTTCTCCAACATCAATCTCTAGCATAATGTTTTAAGTGTTTTTCCCTAAACTCAGAGAAGGAATCAAGTTCTCCTCCTAACTCCTACCTCCTTTCACTGTCCTGCCCAACCTTCGAGCCTTGCCTTAAAGCAGATTCTCTTCTTAGCTATTGGGGATACTTATCTTCAACTGCTCAGGAATATGAAGCAGACACAACAACTCATGATGGGAACTGAGTGCTCATTCATTCCCATCATTACATCCATGTTTGAGGTTCTACCTCAAATATAGATGGTCCCCGATTTACAATGGATTGACAGGATTTTTCCACTTTACAATGGTGTGAAAGCAAAATGTGCTCAGTAGAAACTGTACTTCAAACACACATACAAATGTTCTATTTTTCACTTTCCGTATTCAATGAATTACCTAATATTCAAAACTTTATTATAACATAAGCTTTGTGTGAGGTGATTTTTCCCAATTGTAGGCTAGTGTAAGCGTTCCAGGCATATTTAAGGTAGGCTAGGCTAAGCTATGATGTTCAGTAGGTTAGCTGTATTAAATACATTTTTTATTTACAATGTGTTCAACTTACAAATGGGTTTATCAGGACATAGTTGATAAGGCAAGGAGCATTTGTACTTCTTAAGAGGAAGCAGATTTCCCTCCCACAACGTGGAATAATTCTTAACACCATTTGAGTCACCTGCCATACCCAATTCTCTTCATTGTAATTGAATAAGGCTGACCACACATCGCTCAAGAAAGAATTCTCTCTAGGCTCCATATCTCTTCTTTCTCCACTCAGAAAAATGGACCTTTTTCACCTGCACTCTAAAATGCTACTGTGTAGGTAAATGGAATTCTCTAAAAATATGTATTAAATGGGAAAGATGTCTATATGTTAACACTGAAGAGGAAAGATAACTGATTTTTCTTAGTCTGGATCATTATGCTTATGCCAAATTTCTAGGAAATTGATCAAGTACCTGATTTTGTAATCTTTAGCTATGAAGAGGGAAACTAGAGATGCAAAGCATAAAGCAGCTAAGAATATGATAGCAGTGAAACAAGAGCCAAAGGAAAAACTCGGGATGAGTTATGACAAGACCTTCTCGCTGCACCCGGCAGCAAGCGCTCGAATGGGAAATCCCATATCAAATTCCATATTTCACTGGATCATGTTACATGGAGTGCTAGGAGCACTCCCAGACTGAAGAAAACTTCCATTGCTTTTCTTTTCATTCTGTATCAGAAGGGGAAGAAAACTGTCATAGAGAGCCCCTGGCATCTCCAAATTGGTATACGAATACAAACAAGTAATCAGATGGTTTGTTACTATGGTTGAACTTCCTACCAAGACCGGTTTTGCACATGGTATTTCTAAAACAGCAAGCACTGAGATTGGTTGACATTGCAAGCTCAGATTTCATTCAGCCAGACAAGCATTCAACATTACCTATGGACCAGAGTTACATTATGTAATACTCAGAGGTTACCAAATTATTTACACAACTTCCAGTTTTTGACATTTTCTACTTCCCTCCCAAACTTTACATATGTTGATGCTATTTTAATTCCTTCTTCAGCTTATTTGATTCTTAAAATTGATGCTTAAGATAATATTCTTGTTAATAAGAAAAAGAAGACACTCTCAAATGAATACTTCCAGCTAGATTTAGTCAAATGGAGCTTTCAGAGCTCCATGGTGCCAGACACTTTATCACTTAAAAAATACTAAGTGTATGATTTATAACATCTGTTATCTGTGAGTCATAGCTCTGCCTTGGCAGAGACATCAAAACAAGATTTTTAGTGGGCTGGTCCAGGAAAGTAATGAATAATAAGAGATGGGCTATCTGTCTGAAGATCACAGCAGAAACAGTGATGGAAGGGACTTTTTAGAGGTCAGACAGTGAAGATGACAAGGGAAATCCAGTAGCTTACATAGGTCCTCACAGTTAGATACTTCCTGTCCATCACCCCTTCTTGGATTTTTTGTCCACTTCCCTAATGCAGCCCATCCTGCCAAAAGCCAGTGGAAGATACCCCAGGAATGGTCACACACAGACGGTGACGCTGATGCTGACGTGTGAAAGTCCTGGCAGTGGCAAGACCAGGCTAGGTTTCAGGCAGCCCATTTAAATCTCAATGGAAAGGGATTTTTGTTGGTTTTGTTGTTGTTGTTGTTGTTTCTTTTGTGTCTTTTTTTCTGCTCAATAGCGTATTCATACCAACTGAGCAGGAAGCAGCCAAGTTCAGTACAAGTTCAGCTTCCACTCCACCCCTTCAATTTGTAATTTGGTTTAAGACAGGCTGCAGGACCTAAACTTAGTTCTACATTATACCCACACACAATTCAGCCTAATTGTAAAGTGAGGTCAGCAGACAGTACGTAAAACATGAAATTCAAATCAGCGTTGTTTTACATGTATTGCCAGGAGCTCTAATTACAGCGAATGCCACCTCTCAGGATATAATCTGTGGCTCACTTCCGCTACCTGCCTCTGATGGCCAGTAGATGGGGAGCGCAGGGCATCAGACGCTCTGCATCTTCGGCTGAGTATGCTCATCACGTTCTCAGTGACAAACAGTCTCAAGTGACAGTGTGATAGCAAAAGCAGATGGGAGTCAGAGTTATTGTCATTTCCCATGTTTTTCTGTTTTTTACAAGCCAAAAAGACTGCTGATATTTGAAAGAAGATGTCAGTGGCCAGCAGGGATCTCACATTAAAGGAAGCATGCATCTTAGTGCATGATCTATTGAAGAAGAATGTCATTCCAGGAGTGATGGGACAAGGGTGAGGGAGGCCAGCTGCACATAAAAAATGTCAGACTAGATCAGTAGTCGAGTCATAATGCATGATAAATGGAGATGGCAGCAGAATATAAGGAAGACTGCAGATATTTACACTTAGTGAGACCACAACAGGTTTCTAAAAGGTTTCCTGATGCAGAAAAGGATTTCCATGGTGGGCCAGATGCAGTGGCTCACGCCTGTAATCCCAGGCACTTTGGGAGGCCAAGATGGGTGGATCACTTGAGGTCAGGAGTTTGAGACCAGCCTGGGCAACATGGCAAAATCCCATCTCTACTAAAAATACAAAAAAAAATTAGCCAGGCATGGCAGTGGACACCTGTAATCCCAGCTATCAGGAGGCTGAGGCAGGATAATTGCTTGAACTTGGGAGGCAAAGGTTGCAGTGAGCTGAAATCATGCCACTGTACTCCAGCCTGAGTGACAGAGCAAGACTATCTCAAGAAAAAGGAAAAAAGGACAGGACAGGACAGGACAGGAAAGGGGAAAGAGAAGAGGAAAGGGAAAGGGTTAAATAAAGACTGGTTTATTTGTGCAGAATATCTCAGCACCTTTAGTATGCTATTGTGAATTTCATAATGGCAAGAGACAATTTTACCAGAAACTCTTTTATTATGGACACTTATTAACAACTCATAAGATATGTGTTCCACAATAAGTGTTTATTAAACAATTACTATCTGCATGGTTTCTATTCAAGGTGAGGCTGTAAGAAAATAATTCTTAACATTTTCTTCAGTTCCATTATTTTTAGGTTCTTCTACTTACCCGGTACTAAATGGCAAAGCAGACTGTGTCAGAAAAACTGAAGCAAAAAAATGGGAAATGATATGAAGCAATTGACCTTTGGTCTCATAATTGACCAGCAAACCATCATCTGCCTGGGTCAGTGCTTCCAAAAATAGTAATTTCTGGAAAGTACCGAATGTGGTTAAGTAAAACTTTGCAGATATGTGAGAACCCAGGGCAAATTACCATTGAGATTTTGATGTGTTTAATCAACTTATATATAACTTCAGAAGAATTACATATTTGATAAAAGATTATAAATAAGAATTACTTTCTTCTATTATTCACAATAATAGATTCTTCCTCATTAGTTCATGTATTAATATGCTCCCTTCCTTAAGATGGACAGTGACATCTCATTTCAAATATCAGCAGATAGAGTCTTTCTGGCTTATTTTTAAAAATGTAACAATATGAGAAGAAAAAAAACTAAGCCACGGGAACAGGCTGAGTAATGTGATTTTGAGATCTTGAAATCTGCAAAAGGAAATATGAAAAACCGCAAACTTTAAAGGATAATAAAAAACTGTTCTCTTGCAAAGAAATGGGAAATGTTTTTAATCTCTTAGCAAAGAACTGTTTTCAGAAATGTAGATCCAAATATTTTCCAGTATTTTTGCCATTTAATATATGTTACAAACCGAGATAAGTAAGCCCATAACGTAAGAAAGCATTGTTACTTGAAATATTTATATAAGCTTGATATTTTTAACAAGGCAACTTTGCTTCATCTCTTTGAAATATAAATATACTTATATATTTAGTTATCAGCCCAAAGGTGTGAGATTGAAAGGTAAAGAACAAAAATGGCTGGCTGTGAATTAGAGGCTTTTGCTATAGCTATCAAAAGCAAATTCCTAGGAACGTCTTCAACTCATTTCATGGTATCTTAGAACAGGAAAGTCTGACTACCTTAAACGCACATGTATATGTTTATGAGTGTGTATACGTATATGTGTACTGTATGTATATGTATGTGTGCGTGTATGTTTCTTTTATATGTATATGTTCTACTCCTTGGTTTGTTCACTGAAACTTTCTTGGCAGTTAAGCCATATCAATGTCTGTAAAGCTGCCTCATAAATTATTACATGGCTACTTAATATCCATTGCATGTCTATTTCATCATTTACTTCAGTTTAACCTAATTGTTGTCTGCTTTGGGACATTTACATTTTGTTGGCTTTTATTTTTGTTTTTGTTATTTTGCTATTACAAAAATGTTATAACAGATACATCTGCACATACTAGACATAGTTGAATGCTTCTGAGTATATGCATATAAAAACATTTTAAAAATAAAACTGCTAAACAGACTGTGTAGATTTTTAAGTTAGCTAGATAGTGTTTAAAAAAAAAAAAAAGAAAGAAAACTGTCTTCGAAAAAGCTTATCTCAATTTGTACCAGGACCAGCCCCACTTAAAAAGGATTACTTCCCCCACACAGATCTGACTTTATTTCTGGACTCCTGCCTATTCTACCAGCATGTATCACATTATTAAATGACTATAACTTTGAGACAAGCTTTAGTTTTTCCAGGTTGAGTGAGTTTTCTTATTCCTTTTCTTTCCGAATTATCCTGGCAATTCTTGAATGTCTGTTTTCTCACATGCACTTTAGAATCAGTTGGAATATATCTAAAAATGTAGGGAGAGGTGATGTCTTTGTGATGTGCAGTTTTTGCTCCTCTTCTCTGGACAGATTATTATCCTACCTTTGAGGAGAAAAGGAACAGAGAAGCAGTTCTTTCCTATACAAGAGGTTTGCCTTGTTTAGCCAATTTTGGCAAATTACATTTAAAGTTTATATTTCCATAGAGAAAGTACAAATTTTTGAGTCCCAGAAAGCTAGGGAGAACTGCTGGCACTTTTGAAGCATTCTGTGCAATTGAAATGAATTTCTCTTATTCATCAGTTGCTTGCATTCCCACGTAGAGCACGGAAACAGAGAGCTCCAAGTGTAGCAAGATAATCAAAGGAGAAATTTTTTTCTGTTGTGTTCTCAGAGATGTAAGAAACAAGTATTTTTTCTCTTCTCTACCTTACAACAATGGTCTGCAAAGAAGGAACTGTACCTTATAGCCATCCACAAGAGCCAAAGAACAAAAGTAAAAGCAAAAAAACGTCCTTTTTCCTGGCTCCTCCTATCTCCTATTTGCCATCGGTTAAGGTTCACTACATAAGGAGCCAGCACTCCTGAACTTCTGTATTTCACCACCATCCAGCCCATTGGTGGCACTCAAGCAATCAAATCCCACATCCTGCCAGACAGTGTACCGTTCAAGCCTGAAATGGAGGGGCAATGAGATTCAGGCAAGGCACCAGCCAAGTGAGATAAAGGAGAAGACAATTGGGAGAATCTGAAAAGTTAAGGTTCAGTTCCCGTAGAGAGGAAGGCAAAGCCTGAAAGCAGCAATGGCAAAGATAGTTGCAACCGTGCTTCAAAGTCTCATTTTTTTAGATAGGTCCATGGATGATTCTACAGATTCACAGCCTGACAACGTTACTTAGAGACTAAAGGCTCAAAGCTGTATTTAATTTGACATTTTTAAAGTAAAGCAATGTGGAATCTCTTACTATCAAAAGTTAGGAAAATTCTATCAGCTATACTAGGAAAAATACAGCATAATCATACAGCATATAGCAATTGATCATGTTGCTACTTTAAATTTCTTTCAGGCTGGGCACAGCGGCTCACACCTATAATCCCAGCATTTGGGAGGCCGAGATGGGCAGATCACGAAGTCAGGAGTTTGAGATCAGCCTGGCCAACATGGTGAAACGCCGTCTCTACTAAAAATACAAAAATTAGCTGAACATGGTGGCGTGTAACTATAATCCCAGCTACTCGGGAGGCTGAGGCAGGAGAATCACTTGAACCCAAGAGGTGAAGGTTGCAGTGAGCTGAGATCGCGCCACTGCACTCCAGCCTGGAGACAGAGTAAGAATCTGTCTCAAAAAAAAAAAAAATTCTTTCAAATCCTCATTAACCTTCCTAAAATTAAGTGTGTAAGAACAGTAAGGATCTTGTTGACAGTTCCCACTTTCAATTTAGAGAAAAGCAACCAAAACATCACATCATGAAAAGAACTCAATGTCTGTCACCATTCTTACCTTCATTTAACTTTGAGATATTACTTCTGCTTTCTAAAGAGCAATAACTTAGTTTATATTCCACTGACAACTTAATATATGCCAGATATTGTGTAAAACACTGTCACTCATATTATCTTTTTATTTATTATACTTTAAGTTCTGGGATACATGTACAGAAAGTGCAGGTTTGTTGCATAGGTATACATATGCCATGGTGGTTTACTGCATCCATCAACAAGTCATCTACATTAGGTATTTCTCCTAATGCTATTCCTCCCCTAGCCCCCCAGCCCCCAACAGTCCCCAGTGTGTGATGATCCCCTCCCTGTGTCTATGTGTTCTCATTGTTCAACTCCCACTTATGAGTGAGAACATGCAGTGTTTGGTTTTCTGTTCCTCTGTTACTTTGCTGAGAATTATGGTTTCCAGCTTCATCCATGTACCTGCAAAGGACATGAACTCATCCTTTTTTATGGCTGCATAGTTTTCCATGGTGTATATGTGCCTTGATCCTCATAACAATCCCTTGTGGTAGAATTACTTGCCTACGTTTTATAGATTCTAAGTGTAGAAAATGGGATCTTAGGGAGAATGAGTAACCCAAAGTTACACTGATGATAAATGGCACAGAAGAGGGAAGAGGAGGAAGAGGAGGAAGAAAAGCACCAAAAATAAGAAATCATTACTGTTTGTGAAAATATCAAAGTGAAGAATAGGAACCACATGGACTATTTTCATTTACTAGCTATGAACTTTAAGAAAAATTTACTAATTTAACAATAGCTTTGCATTCAATAGAGTTAATTATTTGGAACTCCTTTTTCCTCTCAGCAAGGTAACAACATGTTAAAAAAAAAAAAGAGTCCCTGTGCTGTGACTCACACTTGTAATCCCAGCACTTTAGGAGGGCGAAGCGGGCTGATCATGAGGTCAGGAGTTTGAGACCAGCCTGGCCCACATGGTGAAACCTCGTCTCTACTAAAAAAATATATAAAAATTAGCCAGGCATGGTGGCAGCCACCTGTAATCCCGGCTACTCAGGAGGCTGAGGCAGAACTGCTTGAACCCAGGAGACAAAGGTTGCAGTGAGCCAAGACTGTGCCACTGCCCTCCAGCCTGGATGATAGAGCAAGACTCCATCTCAGAAAACAAACAAACAAAAACATAGAATTAGCGCTAACTCACAAATTTTTCTAATACTCTAAAGTCATTAATAAATGTGTCATCTGGAAAGGTCAAATGTAGATCACAACCAGATTCAGGAATTGCAATCTTGGAATTTGATCAAGTTAAATGTTCTCTATTTGCTGCAGATAAATCTGGTATTAATGAGTAAAAAGAGCCTCATATTTTCAGCATGGCTATTCTTTTAATATTTATTGTACATGTACTTTGCGTCATATTCTGAACTCTGTTGCAGAGACTCATTATTATTAGAGATGATGCAGGGCTTTTTCTTCCTCCACATTTGTCTAGAAAGGGTAGTCACAAACATGTTAATGGATCTGAGCACAAAAACGAATCAAAGAACACAAGGACCATCATTAATATTTAGCACGATTGGAAGGGCTTCCATTTATATAATTACCTGCCATTATCTTTGTGTCACAACTTTAATGTGGCACAGAGCAGTCACAGCAATGTTTTTTTATATTTTTAGAAAAATGCCTTCAACTGTGGTAAAATTGTCTTGTAATTGGGCTTAGAGAGATGTCCTTCAGAGTGGTGCCTT
Organism: Cacajao melanocephalus; assembly: GCA_963573385.1. Taxonomy (NCBI): domain Eukaryota; kingdom Metazoa; phylum Chordata; class Mammalia; order Primates; family Pitheciidae; genus Cacajao; species Cacajao melanocephalus. Next base: position 15,189 of record CAUYLG010070837.1, read on the forward strand.
TGACCCTTCAGAAAGAGCAGAAAAGGCTTTTGTTCTGTATGTGTAAGCCCAGGAAATGAAGCGCATTATTTCTCAGCACCAACTCCATTGCACTTCCTACTCAGCCATATAAGGCTTTCAGCAAACACAGGCAGATGCCCCCGAATGCCATAAATTCAACATATTGCTCTGTTTCAAATCCAGAATAAGAGTAGTTCTTTTTTTTTTTTTTTTTTTTTTTTTTTTGAGTAAGATTCCCACGCTGTCACCCAGGCTGGAGTGCAGTGGCACCATCATGGTTCACTGCAACCTCTACCTCCCTGGTTAAAGTGATCCTCTCCTCAGCCTCCTAAGTAGCTAGGACTACAGGAACATGCCACCACACCCTAATTTTTTTGTGTATTTTTCATAGAGACGGGGCTTCGCCATGTTGCCCAGGCTGGTCTTGAATTCATCTGGTCTTGAGCTCAGATGATCCACCCACCCGCCTAGGCCTCCCAAAGTTCTGGGATTATAGGCGTGAGCCACCACACCCAACTATTCCCTGTTTACTTCTCACCCCCGACCAATAAATTGTAAGTCTCTTGAAGGAAAGAACTGGAACTTGTATTGTGTTATATTCCCAAGGCCCAACTTAATGTCCAAAATATGATAGCCTCACATTTGTTGAGTGAATGAATAAAAATCTTATTGCCCTCAAACTACCTATAAGTGATTAATATGTGACAGAATAATTTTTAAAAATTTTTATTAATATGTGACTGAATAATTATATGTTATTTCAATCTCCACATCCTTTTTTTTTTTTCAACTGAGATGGAGTCTCACTCTGTTGCTCAAGCTAGAGTGCAGTGGCACAATCTTGGCTCACTGCAACCTCTGCCTCTTGGGTTCTAGCAATTCTCCTGCTTCAGTCTTCTGAATAGCTGAGATTACAGGTATACACTATCACACCTAGGAGCTAATTTTTGTATATGTTGTAGAGATGGGGTTTTGCCATGTTGCCTAGGCTGGTCTCGAACTCCTGAGCTCAAGCAATCCTCCCACCTTGGCCTCTCAAAAGATTACAGGCATGGGCTACTGCACCCGGCCTCAGTCTTCATTCTGACAGATGCTGTGGGTTGATTTGCTTGATATCCTTTATGCTGAAGACTGAGCAGCTCAGTACTCTACCTTTTGGCCTCTCCTGAAGGGAAGCAGATCTAGGTATATGACCTTGAGAAGTTACTTCACCTTTCTGTGCCTGAGTTTCCTCATCTGTAAAGTGAAGATGCTTGCAAGTCCTTCCTCATGATGGTGTTGGGAGGATTAGATATTGATAAAGCATAAATGATGTCTAGCACTAGGTCTGGCATATAGAAAACGTGCCATAAATTTGTGTTTGTTACACACGAATTATAATTACATTTTAATTTGTGTTTGAATAATTGACTGCCAACAAGTCTTCCTATATTTAAAGGTTTTCATCTGGGCAATTATTTTATTATCTATTCTTCTTGTTTCCTCTTCAGTGAAATAATATAATTGAAGTAAACCATCTCTCGTGTTTTTCAGCTCTAAAATAGATTGTAAGGCCAGGTGTGGTGGCTCATGCCTGTAATCCCAGATATTTAGGAGGCTGGGGTGGGTGGATCACTTGAGGCTAGGAGTTCAAGACCAGCCTGGCCAACATGGTGAAACCCCATTTCTGCTAAAGAATACAAAACTTAGCCAGGTGTGGTGGCACACCTATCGTTTCAGCTACTTGGGAGGCTGAGATGGGAGAATCACTTAACCCCTGGAAGCAGCGGTTGCAGTGAGCTGAGATCGTGCTACTACACTCCAGCCTGGGTGACAGAGTGAGACTCTGTCTCAAATAAAATAAAATAAAATAAATAAAATAAAATAGATCATAAGATGTGTCCAGAGAGTTATGCATCTGTGGCAACCCATAGTGAAAGGCGGTCAGTGTAGGAGAGGGTCTTGAGGATGGCATATGGTGAATGTGAACAGGGAAGGAGTAAACCCCAAAGCATTTTCCAAAAGAGCAGTTAAGGGACATTAAGGCCAGGAAATGGATTAAACAAAGACCAACACAAAAGCATTGCTTCTCCATTTCTTTCTGCAAAATATTTCAGCCTACCTGAGAGGAGATACCCCTCAAGATGACTTTAGCCTTTTAATATTTATAATGCCAATTCTAGCCATAGATAGAAGCAGACAATAGAACAGTTGGTCTACAGTCTCACTAAGGAAGTAGCTGGAAGGATTCTGATGAGGGATTTAGAAAACCACTGTCTAATTAAGCCAAGTATTTTAGCATTGCATTTGGCTGCATGGAACAAAAACGAACCAGAGTGGCCTAAACAAACAGGAAGACCTGAATCTCATTTTACAAGGATGCTAATGGTGAGGAGCTTGAGATGAAACAACTCTCGGAGAACGAAGCTCTTTCTGTATCATGCTTTGTCTACCTTAATATATGACCTTTCTCTATATGATCACAAGATAGCTCCTGCATTTTCAGGCATAAATTTATCATTCCAGGAAGAAAGAAGGGAGAAGAGCAAAGAATAAAAGTTATATATCATCAGAGTTTCTCTCTTTTTATTAGAAAAAGGAGGGTTTTAGTCGCTAGATTCACTCTTATGTTTTATTGGTTAAAATTGAGTCACATGGCCAACCTCACCTGCAAGTAATTCTAGGCACATTGCCAATTAAACAAAATGATGAAATTCATTTAAAAAATATGGAAGAAATAGACATACATAAGAAACTAGCATGTCTACCACCGACCTTCTAGTCAATAAAGTAAATCAGGCTTGACTAGCACACAATGAAACATATATGTTTTGTCTGGTGATACCTAAAACTAGATTAAGATGAATAGTCTGACAACAAGCTTATATAACAAGACAACAAGCTTATATTGCTTAGAAAGTAGCTGGGTCTCACCCTCCTTCCCCTTCTACTCCTTGATCTCCTTTCCATCTGCTGTTCTCCATCTAAAAAAAAAGTTGTATCTAGCACATCAAAAACTTCATAATCTCTAAGTCATAAAAAATTTTCAAAGATATGTACGTTGTGTTATTTATCCTTTTTTCAAGTTAACAGCTTTAAAATTTTTCTATTCATTTTCATCAGATCTTCAAAACACATTTGTATGTTAAATTCATCACATTGTTTCTCAATTTTTCTTTTCTTTCCACCATTGCTATCCTGAGGCTGAGAGAAGTAAATGTGTCCTATCTTTAGGTCCTTGGAGATTCCAGATTGTGGCCTATCACAATTACTTTTTCTTTCTGATAGCCTGTGATACATGCTCTACCATACAGATGGTTCAGTGGAGAGAATACACACGATATATAGAGGAAATCTCCAGAAGTAAGAATATTGTGTTGACTTTAAAAAGGAAAATAAGTGAAAAAAAATGAAAGCCAGCAAATTTTCTATGTCTAGACATACATCAAATTCAAAATATTTGTACAAGTTCATGTAGAAGATATTCAAAACATAACCAAAAGAGATAGCCCTAAGTATCCAAGGCTTGAAATTGTTTAAAACAAGAAAATACCCAGAAAGTTTAAAGCTAGAATTCTTACAGCAAAAATTGCCATTGGACTTGTAAAGTCAAAGTAACATCATGAAAACAGGAGAAAGCCTTGGTGCAAAGGCTTCTGCAAAGAAGGAAAAGAAGCTGGCAGTTTACTCTTATATTTTAGGTCATTGATCATTTCCAAAACCAATAACTTAGGCAAAGTTTCCTATGCAAATCAGATTCTCTCAATTTCAAGGATTATCTAAAAGGCCCCAAGTGTTTCTTTACACAATCAGTAAAATTATATAGAAGGTAAAGGGATGATGATCACATCATAATTTGATCAAGATTTTGCCTAGATGAGGAAATATGTTTAATCTCCATTGGAAATCAGTTCCATTAATACAGAAAAAGTTTTCAGATTGTTGATAAAAAAGCTAAATGACCTGTAAAACCATAGTTCGAACCCGAGATAGATATGGGTTATAAAACCACTCAAACCATTTCACTCAGTATATAACACGATAAGCAGTTACTCGAACACCAGGGAAGGTGTGCCCTGACCTCATGCCTTCAAGAACTAAGAATTATTTGTTCTCGTTGTTCTTGTTCCTGCTGCTATTAACCTTTGAATATTCGTTTCAGTTGCTGAGTAAAATGTTTAGTTTCTCATTCCAGAATCTCGAGGCAAAGTATATCTACTTTGAAAACATAATTAGTCAATGTCCAGAATCAGCTAAAAGAAACTAATGACATATTTGTCCAGATTGCATGCAAGGATGGCTGGTTGAAACCAGTATCAAGGGAATAAAAAAACTTACTCTGTTAATAAATAGAGGGAAAACAATGAGAGCTGCTATTATGCCACTAACCCACGGGGAGGAATACATTGAACAGGACCAAAAGAAATATCAATCAGAGGGAATAAAAATCCGAATCATTTTTAATTGGCTGAAGAAAATGAAATATACTAGCAGATTACAAATGATATTACAGTATTTCTCCTTGCCCACTACCAGATTTCCTCTCTCAAAATGCAACACTTTACATTTTAAACCACATATCAGCATCAAATCTGTGCTGCCAAGCTACCCATGCTCACTGTGGGAGACAATTAATGTTCATTGCATTTCCCAGCCTCCCTTGTAGTTAGGCGGAAATCATGTGACCGAGTCCTCACCAATGGGGACATGAGTTGAAGTGGTGTGCCCTGCTGGTCCAAGGCATTTAAAAGTGTTTATGTATTCAAGTAAATGAAATGTCAAAAATAAGCAAATAAATGAATTAAAAAGTTAAAACATAAAAATTAAAAGTTTTCGTGAAGCCCAGCAACCCGGCTCACACCTGTAATCCCAGCACTTTGGTAGGCTGAGGCAAGCAGATCACATGACACCAGGAGTTCAAGACCAGCCTGTGCCACACAGTGGGATGCCATCTCTATGAAAAATAAAAATAAAAAAATTAGACACATGTGGTGCACCTGTGGTCCCTGCTACCTGTGAGGCTGAGAAGGGAGGATCTCATCTGAGCCCAGGAGATTGAGGCTTCAGTGAGCCATAATCATACCACTGCACTCCATCCTGAGTGACAGAGCAAGACCCTGTCTCAAAACAATAAAAATAAATAAAAAATAAAAACGTTTGTGAGTTCTCCACACTCCCTGCTATCTGTATGATTAGAAGCAAAGATCATCCAAGATAACAGAGTTTTACGTAAAAGCAGTTGAGATCCTTGAGTCACCATTGGAGGAGAGGCTCTGGGAGACTGCCTGACTTGCCTCATCCCTGCCAAGGGCAGAACAAAGTTGAGCAATGAGATTTGAACTTATTTCAGTGTGTCCTCACATTTCTCTTCATTTAGAAGAATGAATGTTGGGGTTACATAAATGAAAATGGAAATTGCTTTTTTCCCCCTCTCTTTTTAGGAAAAGAGTAAAAGAATCTACCAATTTGGCAAGTGAGGAAATAAATGCTATTTGCCTTAAGATTATTAAACGATAAAAATTCTTTCTTTGGTAATTTATTTAATAGCATGACTAGTTATAAACAAAAAGTTGTCATGTGAGTTAATTCAGCAAATATCTATTCAGTGCCTGCTGAGTGTCAGGTTCTGCTCTAGGCAGTTCTAGAAAACAAAATGAAGAAAGAATCCTGCCCTAAAGGAGCATACATTTTTGCCAACTGCCAAATTATCTTAAATCAACTCCTTTTAAATTGTTTTCTCTTGAAATTCTTTTAATAAGCTATTTTTCCAATAGTTCAAATGTTTATATTCAGCATGATCTTTATCAAATGTCATTACCCTCTCTATCTTTACCCCCAATAGAAAACGTATTAAATATATATGCCTCTTAATTTTCTATGAAACTACAGCTTTGACTGAGTAGTTATAATCATTGATATTTAGTGACTCAAAAGTCTTTAATAGTCAGTGCTATACCTGGTTCCCATTGGTGGTTTTGTTTGTTTCTTGTTTTTGTTTTTTTGAGACAGAGTCTCGCTCTGTCACCAGGTTAGAGTGTAGTGGTGCAATCTCAGCTCACTGCAACCTCCACCTCTCGGGTTCAAGCAATTCTCCTGCCTCAGCCTCCTGAGTAGCTGAGATTACAGGCATGTGCCACCACATCCAGCCAAATTTTGTATTATTAGTAGAGAAGAGGTTTCACCATGTTGGCCAGGATGGTCTCAATCTCTTAATCTCGTGATCCACCTGCCTCAGCCTCTGAAAGTGTTGGGATTACAGGTATGAGCCACCAAACCTGGCCCCATAGGTGTTCTTTACCATGAAGATGGGGTAGCAGCAAAGTACGCACACATGAACTTGACTTAGAAAATGAAAACTCCAAAGGAATGTGATATAGTTTGGATCTGTGTCCTCACCCAAATCTCATGTTGAATTGTAATCTTCAATACTGGGGGGGGCCTGGTGGGAGGTGATTGAATCATGTGGGTGAATTTCTCATGAATGGTTTAGCCCCTTCCCTTTGGTGCTGTCCTCATCATACTGAGTGGCCTCTTGCAAGATCTGGCTGTTTAAAACTACATGGCACCTCACTCTCTCTGTCTTGGTCCTGCTTTTGCCATGTGATGTGCCTGCTTCCACTTCACCTTCTGCCATGAATGTAAGCCTCCTGAAGCCTCCCCAGAAGCAGATGCTGCTATGTTCCTGTGCAGCTTGCAGAACTACGAGCCAATTAAACCTCTTTTTTATAATACCCAGTCTATTTCTTTATAGCAATGCAAAAACAGCCTTACACAGGGTGCAACAAGAGGATGGGTGCCTCCCTTCATGAATCATGAGTAAGTCTCTGGTTGCACTATGGAAAGAAAGGCACCAAGTGGGTGTGGTGGCTCACACCTATAATCCTAGCACTTTGGGAGGCCAAGGTGGGAGGATCACATGAGGCCAGGAGTTTGAGAGCAGCCTGGGCAACATGGATAAACTCAGTCTCTACTAAAAATATAAAAATTAGCCATGCATGGTGGCGCATACCTAAAATCCCAGCTACTTAGGAGGCTGAGGCAGGAGAATTGCTTGAACCTAGGAGGCAGAGGTTGCAGTGAGCCAAGATCATACCACTGCACTCCAGCCTGGGTAACAGACAGAAAGAAAGACAGAAAGAGGTCGGGGGGAGGGAAGGATACAAGGAGGGAAGGAAGGGAGGAAGGAAGAGAAGAAAGAAAGGGAAGAAAGAAAAGAAGGGAGGAAGGAAGGAAAAGAAAAGAAAAGAAAAAGAAAAGGAGATTTGAAGTAAGCAGCAATATCAAGGCTGCTGGCCATCCCCTGGTTTTATTTCAAAACCTTGGATACTTCCAGGAAACCTAGATGAGCTAAAGTGGCTTGAGCTTTCTTCTTCAGCTCTAGCCCCCTCAAGCATCATCATCATTTCTCTGTCTCTCCTAACTCCTCCAATAATGGGAGATAGAGAGTTGTAGGGAAGGAGTCCTGGTACAATCAGAAATCTTCAGAAGAATCTCAGAACCTACTAGTCAAATTGAGGCTCTGTACTCACCTTAAAATGGTACCTGCTATATTCATTTTCAAGATCTGGGGCAGAAACTCTGGAAAGAAACAAATTCCCTAGATGGTTGCAAGCTAAAGAGGATCTTTGGAGCAATCCTGGACCCAAACCTAGCTCCTAAAACTGTACAGATGCAAAGGGAGTTGCTTCTGTGCTGAGACAATTCTTTGCATAAGAGATGGGAGCAGGGCCTGGCGTCTTCACCAGCCTCCATTAGCACAGGCATTAGGAGTACTCAATTATGGTAACATCTCATTTTAAAAGAGGCATGAATCTGGAAGACAAGTAAATACTAGCTAGCTTTCATACCATGACTTCCAAAGGCTCTCTAAGGAACTGAAACAAAGAGTTTGGAAGAGTAGATATGTGAGTTCCTTACAAACTGTGCTTTAAGAAGGAAAAGGAAGATGTGTCTCACTGTGACATGCTACCTTACATGTTACTATCAAACCTGACAGCTCACACCTTAATGGTCTTAGCATCTCCCTCATGTTTTCTATCATAAGCAGTCACATCCTATTACCAAGCTTGAGTATCTGTTCTGTTTCAATGTGGAAGGATTCAAATGATCTGGTGAGTGAGTTCATTCATCTGAATAGGGTACCTTTTAAGATTCAAATTCATAGGCTTGCTCTTGACTTCAAGTGCTAAGTCCTCAAAGACACCTTGCATAAGTTTACCCTACATCAAAGATCAAGAGATGGAGGAGAACATCAGAACTCTTAATACAACCATGTAATACAACCACATCTCAAATTGTGTATGTGACGTTTTGAGGCACATGGACTTTTTTTGGAGGTTAATATTAAAATTGGTAGGAAGTTGAATTAAGATGTGTGCATGTATGTGTTATGCGGCATATTGTAGCAGAAAGTGGATATTGTAAATAATGCTCTCTGAAAGCATGTGGAATAGCAAGAAGTGAAGATTGAGTGTAATATGCTATAGTATTAATCATAGTAGCCATCATTTATTTGGCCAGCACTTTATTTATGTGATCTCATTTAACCATAGCCATTTTTGTCACCTTTAGATAAATAAGTGGGAGCTCAGAGAGGTTAAATAAGCTCTAGACTCTGAAGCACCCAGCTAGGAATTGACAGAGCTGATATCTGAATGTCGCTCTTTCTAACCCTATAGCTAATACTCTTTCAAATATTCCACAAATCCTTCCGTTCCAAGCTCATTTAAGCCAAGATAATTCCCATCAAAGAGAATACAAAATTGGGCAACTAGTGATGGTTGCCTCAGGTCTAGACATTTGGTCAGACAAGGGTTAATGGCAGCATCACCATGTGAAGTAGAGCGGCTGGCAAACTTGCAAGCTGGTGGAGAAGGAGGATAATTGCACATTGCAAGACATTCAAAGAGAAGAGCCAATGGGATTGAAATAAAACCGGGGGCATTGTCATTATGGCCCAACTCACCAAAGACTGATGAAGCCAACCTGTGGAGCCCCTAACCTCTTTAAAATAGCCTCCTGCAGTGGGAGTGGTGGCTCACACCTGTAATCCAACACTTTGGGAGGCTAAAGCAGGAAGATCGCTTGAGGCTAGGAATTTGAGACCAGCTACGGCAACATAGCAAGACCCCATCTCTACAAAAAATAAAAAATTAGCCAGTCATAGTGGTGCTTTCCTAATCCCAGCTACTCCAGAGGCTGAGGAGGAAAGATCACCAGTGCCCAGGAGTTCAAGGCTGCAGTGAGTCATGATTGCACCACTGCACTCTAGCCTGGGTGATAGAGCAAGACTCTTGTCACTAAAAAAAAAAATAATAAATAGCATCCTGTTCTCCCCAAGGAAGAAGCCCCAAACCCAAGGGCTTTTCCAGGGAGTCCATAGATAAAACAGGCTCTCTTTTGATCTGAATTCCAGCATTCTAAATAGAACCTAAGACTGCTCAACAGGTTCTGACAACATAGAAATCCCAGCAACGAAGCTGTGTACCCAATTTAAAAAACCCTATTCAAAATAACCCTCATCCTTGCTTTCGCCATGACACTGATGGGAAAAAGGAGCCAAAGATCTCTGACAGTAGAAAATCTACCCTCTCATCTCCAGAGGCCACGAGGAGCTCCTGTATCAGCAGGCAGGACTGGAATTGAAAGGACCAGTTAATGACCCTCATCTCCCTACCAAGTTCAGAACAAATGGAGAAACATACACAAGATTCCAATGAAGGATCAAAAGATCAGTTTTATTGCCAGTGGAGCTGGATGGAGAATAGCTATTTAGACTTGAGGCCAAAGGGGCTCCCCAATGTGCAGCCTCACCCAGTGGACTGGCTTTCTAGACCTGACTCTGTCCCAAGCCCAGCTGCAGGTTTCCTGCACCCACAGGCAGAAACTGCATGGGAGGTCTGCCAGCTGGAGATGAAAGCTACCACTCCTAGGCAGGACAGCTGCAAAGGAAGAGGGAGACAGAGGTGGGCCACATGCAAAAAGTGGCCTCTGCCCCCATAGCTCCCTTCAAAGGAAAATCATGGATGAGTGTCACATTCTTGCTACCTCATCAGTTAGATAAATCAGTCTTCCTCCTATGAGGTGAAATAAACGGTGGGAAAAGAGGCCAAAGTTTATTGTCTTGCTATTATATTTAAAGTACACTCTTGAGCCTGGCACGGTGGCTTGTGTCTGTAATCCCAGCACTTTGGGAGGCCAAGGCAGGCAGATCACCTGAGGTCAGGGGTTCAAGACTAGCCTGGCCAACATAATAAAACCCTATCTCTACTAAAAATAGAAAAAAATTAGCTGGGCATGGTGGCACACGCCTATAATCCTACCTACTTGGGAGGCTGAGTCAGGATAATTGCTTGAACCCAGGAGGCAGAGATTGCAGTGAACCAGAATCACGCCATTACACTCCAGCCTGGGCAACAAGAACAAAACTTCGTCTCAAAACAAAACAAAACAAAAACAAGAAAGAAAGCAACAGAATATGACTCCGATTATACTTCACTTCAGAGGCTTCAATTTCAAGCATTTCAGGAACTGAGAATCACCATGAGATCTATATGACAGATCTTGCTTAGTGTCTATCACATGGAAAGTTCTTGTGGCCAACTTCCTGCCCGCACTGAACTGCTCAAACATGGTCTTTATATTTTGGCAGTATAAAGTTGGGAGTATAAGAAAACCCAGGCCAGACACGGTGGCTCACGCCTACAATCCTAGCACTTTAGGAGGCCAAGGCAGGTGGATCGCTTGAGGCCAGGAGTTCGAGGCCAGCCTGGCCAACATGGGGAAACCCTGTCTCCACTGAAAAAAAAAAAAAAAATTAGCCGGGTGTGGTGGCATACACCTGTAGTTCCAGCTACTTGGGAGGCTGAGACAGGAGAATCGCTTGAACCTGCGAGGCAGAGGTTGAAGTGAGCTGAGATTGAGCAAATATACTCCAGCCTAGGTGACAGAGCAAAAAGCCATCTCGAAAAAAAAAGAAAAGAAAAGAAAAAGAAAACCCACTTGATGACAAGTTTAGTGCTTGTCAGCAGATTTGGCCTTATATTGAGTGAACCCCAGATACTCAATTCTTTAATAATCCAAGTAGTAGTTTTCTATCCTGCAAAGTGGTCAGAGATGCAGTCAGTTTTGTGACTTTCATGTATAGCCATGACCAAAGAGCACTTTTTACCATGCTCATCGGCTCCTCCCACAGATGCCAGTTATTGCCAGCAAGAGGTCTTTACCTCACAGCCATGACCTGCTTTGTGTTTGAGACATGACATTCCTATCTCAGGCTGCCATGGTCATTTTCCTGACTCTGGATAAAAGAAAAACTTCAGCCAAATTAAGTTTAAAGGAGTTTAATTGAGCAACAGACAATAAGCGAATCGGGTAGTCCCCAGATTCACAGCAGAGGCGGAAAGACTCCAGTGCAGCCATGTGATGGAAGATTTATGGACAGCAAAAGGAAAGGGACCTAGAGAAAATGGAAGTGAGGTACAGAAACACTGGATTGGTTACAGCTCCATGTTTGCCTTATTCGATCATGGTTCAAACAGTTGGCTACATTTGATTGCCCAAAATTCAGTGACTGGCACAGGTATGGGAAATGGTTTGTTTACACCTCCGCTTGTTATAGTTCACGATGTACAGAGAAACATTTAGACCGAACTTAAATATGGAAGGAGGCAGCCTTAGGCTAAACTTGATTGAACACTCTTTTTAGCACTCAGCAGAAGATATTCCACTTTGCCATCAGCATGTTCTACTCTCTTCTCTGAAGCCTGTACAGCTTGTGAATGGTTAGCTGACCATTGCTGATGACCAGAGATGACACGGATGGGAGGACTGAGTCTCTATGACTGGTGCTTGCCTATTCAAGGGAGACGGAGTGGAAAGAGTGTTTGGTTGATAAGAGGGGAGATCATGGCTGGGCACGGTGGCTCAGGCTTGTAATCCCAGAACTTTGGGAGGTCAAAGTGAGTGGATCACCTGAGGTCAAGAGTTCAAGACGAGCCTGACCAATATGGTAAAACCCCATCTCTACTAAAAATACAAAAATTAATCGGGCATGGTGGTGGGCACTTGTAGTCGCAGCTACTCAGGAGGCTGACACGGGAGAATTACTTGAACCCGGAAGGCAGAAGTTGCAGTGAACAAAGATTGCGCCACTGTACTCCAGCCTCGGTAACAGAGTGAGACTCATGTCTCAAAAAAAAAAAAAAAGTGAGAACTGCACTGGTATACCCTGGTGCATTCAAAATGAGCCCTTTGGTTTACTTAAAATTCCACTTGATCCTCTGTTAAGAGTTCAAAACATTCTGATGTTGCTTGTGGCTTTTTCCTACAAAGTCCAATAAAAAATTACTAAATAGTAAGGTACTCGGTATCATATAAGAATACAGCTTTTTTCAGTAACAGAGCCTGTCAGCCTATTACCTCAGGGCATTTTTGCAGTAAACTATTTTAGAAGTGCACAGGGTAAAGAAGAATATGTAATTGTGATTTACTAAATTACTTTTTTCTTAAAATGAAAATGTCAAAGGTCTAGATTATTTGGGAAAAAACTTTTTTTTTTTTTTTTTTTTTTTTTTGACGGAGTTTCCCTCTTGTTGCCCAGGCTAGAGTGCAATGGCACAATCTCGGCTCACTGCCACCTCCAACTCCTGGGTTCAAGCGATTCTCCTGCCTCAGCCTCCTGAGTAGCTGGGATTACAGGAACCCACCACCACATCTGGCTAATTTTTTGTATTTAGTAAAGACAGGGTTTCACCATGTTGGTCAGGCTGGTCTCAAACTCTTGACTTCAGGTGATCCACGCGCCTCAGCCTCCCAAAGTGCTGGAATTACAGGTGTGAGTCATCGCGCCTGGCAACATTTTCTTTATATACTGTTCTTTCTGAGAGAATCTTTCTTTGTTCTGGAAGTTGTATAGTCAGTTATATAATTCACCTTTGAAGCTGTATTAGCACAGCACAAAGAAAATTTGATATTTTCTCACCAGGTATCTGATTTATTGGATCAATAAAGGCCATTTGAAAAATCTGAAGCCCAAAGAGCCTTTTGAATGGTGATTTGAATCAGTTACTCAGGAAACTAAAGGAATGTTGCGAACTTTAATAGGTGGAATACAGTGAGAAATTATTTGGATGAACTGTCTGTATTTTCTGAGGAGTTGGTCCTTTTCCATTTCATCTTAGGTTGTACAAAACAGCTAAGTTACCTAAACCAAACTGTTTTAAAGTTTGAAACTGATTGTTTATGATACTGAACTTCAACCCTAAGAGATAATTTTCTATATAGAGGAAACTATTTTTAGCAATAATAACCAAGCAGCTAATGGTCCATCCTCTAATACTTTGAGATAATACATTCAAATTACATTTGAGTAGATACTGCACTAAAGATGTTACATAATTCGGTGCCATTTCCTGCTGGCCTTTATATGCAAACATTGGTTTAATGGTTCCACTTAACTGTACATTTAAGAAAAATACCCCAAAAATGAAAAGCTATAATCAAACCATTATTGGTCATGTCAGAGAAAAAATGTATTGTGTTTGATCAGGGTTTTATTAAGCTTAAGTGGTTCATATGCGTTTTCTCATTTGCTTTCCACAATAATTCTGTGAGATAAGCAAACTGGGTAGCACTATAATTGTTTTTTTAATTGTTTGGAAAATAGGTTCAGATGGGTGCTAGGACTCACCCAAAGCCTTACAGTTAATGATAGATTTGGATGGAGACCCAGGTCTTTTGGCCCCTTTTTCCAATTCTATAGGGTTGTGACAAAGGCATAGGGACATGTTTCTCACATGATGATTGTGAAAGCCTAAGAGAAATGAAAACATTCTTGTTCTTCTTTGAAAATGTCCTAACCAGATCACCAGCAAATCTTGTTTAAGTAAAGTAGATGTATCAAAAAGGGGAAATTTTGAATGTTTTTGGATTGGCAAAAATTCCTTTGCAGTCTTTCAACATATGTCCAAAATAAGATTCACTGTATCTTAGAGAGGAGAATATTACTTTACATATATACAATCTTTTGCGTTTCACAAAACAATTGTATATTGGTTATCTCGTTTAGTGTTCATGATAATCCAATGGATAGAAAAGGCAGATGGAAAAACTAAGTCTGAGAGTGTCTAAGTGACTTGCCTAGAGTTTCCCGGTGGCAAAACTAGGGAAGAACTCTGACACTTTAATTTTTCCTTCAACTTTTAAGTACAGGGGTATCTGTGCAGGTTTGTTACATAGGTAAACATGTGTCATGGTGATTTGCTGCACAGATCATCCTAACACCACCTAGGTATTAAGCCCAGCATCCATTAGCTATTCTTCCTGATGCTCTCCTACCCCAACCCAACCCCACAACAGGCCCCAATGTGTGTTGTTCCTTTCCCTGCGTCCATGTGTTCTCATCATTCAGTTCCCACTTATAAGTGAGAAATGTGGTGTTTGTGTTCTTGTGTTAGTTTGCTGAAGATAACAGCTTCCAGCTCCATTTATGTCCCTGCAAAGGACATGATCTTGTTCTTTTTTGTGGCTGTATAGTATTCCATGGTATATATGTAACACATTTTCTTTATCCAGTCTATCATTGATGGGCATTTGGGCTGATTCCATGTCTTTGCTATTGTGAATGTGCTGCAATGAACATACACATGCATGCATCTTTATAATAAAATAATTTCTATTCTTGTGGGCCTATACCCAGTAATGGGATTGCTGCGTCAAATGGTATTTCTGCCTCTAGGTCTTTGAGGAATCACTACACTGTCTTCCACAATGATTGAACTAATTTACACTCCCACCAACAATGTAAAAGCGTTCCTATTTCTCCACAACCTCACCAGCATCTGTCATTTCTTGACATTCTGATAATCTTAAGGATGATGTTCTTTCCTCTACCCCTAGCTTTTTGTCACCTTACATAAAGTGAGCACTAATAGAATTAATTTGGCGCATGGTTCTGTTTTGTGACTCTTCTTATCTCTTCTCCCCAGATGGCTATGCCACCAGGAGACAATTAATAAATACCATTTTGGCAAATCTGATGGTATAAAAAAAGTTCCACAAAGGAAGTAAGCACTACTCCCAAGGGTGAGGGGAACCAACCATCTTTTTAATACTCTGCTCTGAGAGGGAACAGTCTGCCTTTCTGCTCAAAAACGTTCTTCCTTGAAGCATAGATAGATATTTTGCTCTTCCACTTTTGAAGGTCGTACAAATTTTGTATTCTTTGATAAAGGGGATTCAGAATCACAGAAATGTCTTTACGATTCGCTTTCACTGAGAAACCTTCTACAAAAATGCCTGACTTGAAAGAATATGACACTTGAGAGAGATTATCCACATTCTATATTTGAGCTTTATTTATTTTTCTTTAATCCTGAAATCTAGTCTGCAATGATTTACAACTGATATGACTTTACCAAGAGACCAAAGAAGATAAAAACTTATTCAAAATAATTTATACAGTTCCCCGAATCATAAATTAGACCATAAGTTATGGTGTAAGAACTATATACACTATAAGAACATAGCATATCTCAAGATATAGAAGGGGAAATTTCCAAATTTCCAGATATGATCTCATCCATGTATAAGGATTTGAGGCAAACAAGATGTAATCAAGGAATGTGATAAAGAACATGCTTCAAATGTCTTTTCCATCTTATTTTCCAGTAGCCTCAGCATGCAGGAACAACATGTGCTCTACAGACGATAAACTTGTTAATCACTTTTCTGCAGTAAAGCTTATCTCTGTGAGTACATTACTCATTTAAAAAGTTCTAAAGTAATAATCCTACACGCGAATTTTATTCTCCCAGTAATCTTAATGATCAGTTTTATTGCTATGTGCTCAACTGTCAGTATATAATTTGCAAAGAAAAGCTTTTTGAAAATTGTTATTTTCTTGAGTTTTAAGGAGTCAATAAATATGATGGAAAATTTGAATTTTATTATTAAATTTTCTCAAAGCCTCCCCCATCAATTGCGCCTCTTGGCATTCAACAGTGTTGGTATTTATTCTCAAATAGCATTCACTGCCTGCTTCAGACCTCATGTACGAGCAATTTGATTGTGAGATGACCCAGTCCAGACACAATGTGGGCTGCTACCACCCTTACCTAAGCCAACCATAGACCACATTATGTAACTGAGGAAAGAAATAAAAAAGCAAACACGTTGCTTTGCATTTCAAGAACCAGATATTTTCAAGTCTCTGACAAGTAATCTTCCATTCAATTATCTATTCAATTATTCATCAAGCATCCACTGAGCACTGACTATTTGCCAACCTGGAGACAGTACAGGAAACATAACAATAAAATAACTACAGTTTTGTCATCCATCCCCTCTCCTTCCTCCTGCACTGATAGACCATTTGGAAAAAAACTTGCAGTCCAATGGAAAAGAAAACAATTCTTTGTGATCCCATTTGGTAGGCACTAATGGGGATATGAGCAACAATATGACTAGAGTCAAATTCAGTTGAATTTGCAATACGATCATATAGGTATATTTTCTTTTTCCTGGCGAGTTCCCAAGTAAGTTTGTTCAGTACTCTTTTGAGCCTCAATTTCTCCACCCACAGGTTGGAGCTAGTGTCTTCATTTGAAGACATCTCAGAAAAAGATGCTGCTAGAAATCATCTCGACTTACGCATGGCTTAACATTTTGTAACATTTCACCTGCAAAAATGTTTACTGATTTTATATATTGATGCAGAAAATAGTCAAAGTCCAAGATCATGTGCTAATTATGTTACATGTTTTTCTGTTCTTTTTGGATGTTTGAATTACTCTAAAATATGGCATGCTCTCTCTCATTCCTTAAAAAATGAAAAAAAAGTAATTTAAAATTATAATGATATTATCCAAATATGTTTTGTAATACCTCAGTTTTTTTTTTTTTTTTTTGAAGACTGCCATTCTTTGCTTTTAAGAACTTTGGTGTGAGGCTAGAAATGACAGAAACTATGAGTGTGTGTATTGTGCATACATGTACACAAAATCTTCTTACAAAAACAAGAACGTGTATTGTAACGTCTAATACAGTGCCATGAAGAAAATACCTTCATCTGGGTTGTGAGTTGGGTTCATTCAAAGTTTAGGGAAAAGCTAGCCCTAGCCAATACTTACTTCTTTTAAGCCTTCTCCTCTTCATCATCACCATCATTTATCAAAACTTTGCTGATTCCAGGCACTGTGCTAGGTACTTTATACCTGATCCTCACAACAAGTCTCCTTAGAAACTGATATATAAATTCAGTGGCTCACCTATGCATCTAGCTAGAGGGACAAAGCTAGAATTAAAAGAAAGTAAGTCCAAGTGCTGGTCCTCAACACAGCCCAGAGACCTGAGTGTCAGCAAGTGGAGTTTTATGCATGCTTCCATGAAAGCATTGGGCCAGCAGGCCCCACATCCCAGCACTCACATTACTTGGACCTCGTGACTTACTTCTGCCTCTGCAGGGGCAGTGTGACAGAATGTAGGAGAAGAGGAACGTGTCCTCAGAGAAGGTCATCTTTAATCCTTCAATGGCCTCTCTGTGCCTCTCAGATTTGAAGGCTGATTTTGCATGAGCCTTCATTTTCTTTCTAACTGGTTCTTTCTTCTTCATGCTCACTTTTAAAAAGAAAGCTTAATTTTGCAGATAAGCTGCAGTAATTTAATAGGAATCTGCCAGGTAACTGCAGATGGTCAGAAGGAGCCAGAATTGGTTTCTACTGGCCCCTTTCCTGTCAATCCTGTTACAAATATTGCCACCTGTTATCAGGGAGCAGCTCAATAACAAATTCCATGATTGGAATTAAATTGCTTTAGCTTCATGACAGTTACTTCTTTTGTTGGGAAAAGTGTATTAGTGTCATGAAGTTTATTGGCTTTTTACCAATCTCTTCAAACCTCCGGTACCTTTGTAAAATGTGTGCTAGATAGAGGTAAGAATGAGAGAAAAATGTGCTGCTTTTTTCAGCCAGATATTAGCGCTAAAATTACCAGCAATTCTTCTTTATGAGAAAAGTCTGCAAAATCCCCTTTAAAATAAAGCATAATTCAAAAAGAAGGAAAAAAAACCTGTAAACTTCCTAGTCAAGTCATATATCTATTTCCACATATATTGACTAACCTTAAGATTGGAAAGCACATTCTAAATATTTATCATGGCAAGATTCTATGCTAATAGTATTCTTATAGTCTCAGAAGATACCAACTAGGTTTTATCTGCCATGAAAAGCAACTTCTACAATTAGCATCTTATCATTTTTTTCCAAAAGGAAAATATTTAAAGTTCATCAGTGAGTGGGATTTAGAAAGCTACTCCAACCCTTGCTTCTTTTTCCTTTTGCTTTCTCTGATTGATACACTGTGGTTGTATATAGGATACTTCTACATTTCCAAGAAAGCTTGTCTCCAGAGAGGTGATGGGGATATTCAATTGGATCACAGCTCTGGCTCTTTACGTTACAATATTTTTGTAATTCTATTCCATGGAATTTTGAAGACAATGAACTGTGAACCTCAAAGCCCTTGATGATACCAGCCAAGAATGACACACCAGTGATGATTCCAAGTCAGTGACGGTTTTGTCAAAATGTGCTATCTCAGGATCATCCGTGTTTCAAAGATTTCCAACAATAAATTTCATCAGTTTAATCTTGAAACTGGAGAAAAATGATTACTTTTGTTGGAACTATCAGGCAGATCAGAAAAGTAAAATATTAGTAACAAGGAAGGGGTATTATAGAAATAAGCAAAGGGCAATGTAAAGGTAATAACACAAATAATAAAAGTGTAAAGCTGAAATAAAATAGCCAATATTTTATATTACTAGAAATTTTATCAAATAGTACAACAGAATAGGTTTTTTAATTGATGTACCATATTTCTGTTCTCCTGAAATCCATTCATACAAACATTTATTAGGCACTTACAGTGTGTCAGATTAGGGGCTAGGTATAAATGATGGAAAAACATAGCAACACATCAGTAATATTCTATAATCATTTTGGGAACAACATACTGCAAATTGGGGTATCATAATTGTTTTTAAAGAAAGAGGTAGGTAAACATTTTTAATACGTAACAACTATAGAATAATCTTATATGAGTTATTAAACAGGTTTCTAGACTACTTCCATTGGCTCATATTTTTAAAATAACTACAATATGGAACACTCTACTGAAAAGGAATCGTAGCCATCACCTCATCTTTCCCACACTCATTCAGTAGTGCATATCCGGATGCGAGCTTCTGATTGGTTGAGCCAGGTGACAACATTACATACCAGCCTTAATGGGACAGGAAGGAAGATCTGTCCTTCTGCCCCTTTAATGAGAAACATGGTACTACCCTTACTAAGATTAACCCAATGCAAAACCTCCACCAAATGAGAAGGGTGCTGCATGGCTAGACAACAAAAAACACAACATATGACCATCTTAGTTTCTCACCTTCGACTGCCCAATATTCTTATGTTTTCATTCCCAATTCATTTATTCAAAAATAAATAAATAATAAACATTCCTACCTAATATAATGCTAATCCGCCCCTGTACAAAAATGCAGTATCCCTGACATTGTTTGGCTCTTTGTCCCCACCCAAATCTCATCTTGAATTGTAATCCCCACATATCAAGGAAGGGACCTATAATCCCCATGTGTTGAGGGAGGAGGGTGATTGAATCCTGGGGGCAGTTTCCCCCACGGGGTTCTCATGATACTGAGTTCTCATGAGATATGATGGTTTTGTAAGTGTTTGGAAGCTCCTCCTTCAATCTTCTCTCTCCTACCACCATGTGAAAAAGGTCTTTCCTTCTCCCTTGCCTTCTACCATGATTGTAAGTTTCCTGAGGCCTCCCCAGCCATGTGGAACTGTAAGTCAATTAAACCTCTTTCCTTTATAAATTACCCAGACTCAGGTATTTCTTTACAGCAGTGTGAAAATGTACTAACACAATCCCCTTTCTCAGATGGAGGAAAAATACAGCTTGTGTCTGTCCCTGTATTCAGCATCAAATCCAGGATTTCTATGTTCTGTCCATTCCTCCTCCAGTTGTCACTAGTGGTCTATTTTGGTCTTCAAGACCTATGGACTAAGTTGTAAAATCAACCTCAAAACATAGTGGGAAAGGAGAAAAGAAAGAAAATGTGATAATAGTTAAAGTATAAGTCAATAAAAGAAATAGAAAAGAGGTTCCCTGATAAGTGAGCTGGGCCACAGCTGCAACTTATTACCTGCTTATGTCACCCGGTCTTTTCATGCCAGTGTTCTACCCAGTTGAGGGACTTCACCCAAACTTCTATTCCTGAAGAACTTGAGACCTCTGCTTGTCCTAGTCACATAGAGTTGCTGAAGTTTTTCTCTAACTTTTATCTGGGGATGGTAGTTTTACAAGGTTTCCAAGGGATCCTTTGTGTTCCATCCATTTATTTCTCAATATTCCTACTAGCTTCTACTTTAGAACCAAACCATATTTTCAACTGAAAATGAAAGTCTTTTGCCTCAACCAGTCCCTTTTTTTGCCAGTTCACCTAGCAATACAAAGAGCCCAGATAGGCAGGTGAGAGGCTCAGTTTTACATTCAGTGGAAACACTATTATGCCTCCTGGCGGATGCACATCCTTCTTGGAATCTGAACTCTCTAAATCAGCTGAGCCCAGACTTGCAGAGATTAGATGAAAGACTCTTGTAAGAGCTTCATGTAATGAAAAACTTCAGTTTTACATCCCTTGTACACCTGCCTGTATCCTCTGGTTCTAGAAGAAAAGCACCATTCACTGATTCATAGCATATGCTGCATCTGGCAGGATAAACACTAACTCTGAAAGATAATCTCTTCCAGCTGTGATTTTAACAAAGTTTTCAACAGGCTTTTCCATTGTTCTACAAGGCCAGGTACTTCTAAGAGATGGGTACATAAGACTAGTGAACCTTATGGACATCAGCTTTATGTCTTTTTCCATACAGAGAGTTCCTGGACCAAAAGCAATACTTTGCAGGAATACAAGCATTTTGTAGCTCTATGGAAGAAATCTAAAGGACAAATACAAATCCAGAATCATTACCTACTATAGTAAGGATAAATTGAGAGCCACAGCCAGGCGCGGTGGTTCACGCCTGTAATCCCAGCACTTTGGGAGGCTAAGGTGGATGGATCACCAGAGGTCAGGAGTTCAAGACCAGCCTGACCAACATGATGAAACCCTATCTCTACTAAAAAATACAAAAGTTAGCCAGGCATGGTAGTGGGCACCTGTACTCTCAGGCACTCTGGAGGCTGAGGCAGGAGAATCACATGAACTCAGGAGGCAGAGGTTGCAGTGAGCTGAGATTGCACCACTGCACTCCAGCCTGGGCAACAGAGCAAGACTTCATCTCAAAAAAAAAAAATTGACAGCCTCTCCATGATGGAATGTTTCACCAAGGTTGGCTTTCCATGGGGAACTTTTCACCAAGAGGCTAGCTGGTCTTTCCAGGGTGTAGAAACATATTGGCAGGAATAGAGGGACACTCAGAGTTGTTTACTACTGCTGTCACCACCAAGTTTGAATGTGTAGAACACCAGGCTGGGTCAAAGAAACACACACCCACACCACCAACCTTTTCCTCACTTTTAGTGACAGATGTAGCAATTTGTATTTCGTTTTCTTCATTTTGGAAGACAAATCCCAGGGTATCTCCTAGATAACCGGGATGCTAGAGGCATTAGGTTCTAGTATGTTTTCTAGAGTTTACCTCCTACCCTGTCATATATATGTGTTACCAGTATATATAGAATATCAGCCACATTCTGCTTTTCAGTCCTATCATGAAGAAGTCATCAATATAGTACAGTAGTATGATGCCCTATGGCAACATGAGGCGCTGACAACATCCCTGAAAACTAAAATGTGGCACAGAAGCTACAAACGAATGTATCCTAGAGACAGGATAGTAAAGGGATCTTTCTCACCAGGCCAGCTGAAGCAAGTGAGTCCTACTGGGTAGAATAAAGAAAAGAAACATCATATCAATAACTGCATAGCAGATATGTTTTAGAGCATTGTTTTTCTGTAGGAGACTAATTCTGGAAGAGCAATAGTATTTAGGGTCATCACATTACTATGTTTAAGAACATTTATTGTTATTCTCCATGATCCATTCATATTCGGCAAGTTCTGAATTGGGAAATTAAATGGGAAAGTAATAGGAAACAACAATCCAATATTTTGTATTTGCTTGGTATAGTATCTGCAGTTCCTTGAGGACCATATTACTGCTTCCAATTTGCAAGTTGCATTGATAAGGATGGAAAGATCCATGGTATCCTCTTGACTCTCCCTTTCAAAATACATCATAATCCATTGGATCAGACCCCATTTAGCATTCTGCCAATCACTATAGACACCTATTCTATCCAAACCAGGGGCAGGATAATAGTTGTGGTTAAGGCGCTAAGAAACTGTAATGGAAGGGAAACTCAGTATGGGGCCAAGTCAGTGGAATTACAGGGTGAGAGAAATTTTAAGAAGAGAATCATGAGGCTTTAAACATTTCAAGAGAATAGACCAATAGTTTAACTAGTTGCAAACTGCAACAGGTCAGCCAGCAAGAGACATCTCAAACAAGCCCAGTGAAGACCTAGAAGTCAGCATAAGGACTAACAGGTGAAACTACCACATGTCATGGCCATGAAGACAAAGAGTTCCTATATCCACACACTATTTTGGAGAAAAGGATGAATAGCCCAAAGAGGAAGTGTAAAGTATGAATTTAGCTGCATATTTTTCTAAAATAGAATATGATCATCTGAAGGAGATGTTTTTGAGACTCATATAGCCTTGAACCGGCAAGTTTAAATGCCCCCTCCCCTTTCTACCATTGAGAGAAAGATTTGAGAGCAAAATTCAATCCGTTCCAGAAGATAAAGAATGTTTGCTTTTTCTTTCCTACACATTAGTGTAACGCGTAACATTGACTGCACTACCCATTATATATCAACCAGTGCTAAATTATAGCTCCAATCGTATCATTCCCCTTTCCTGCTAAACAGTCCCAACAGATCATTCCAGAGTTATCTTCACAATTTACTTCATTCCCTCTACATTCAACCCAAACTGGCCAATGGTCTCTTACACAACTTAAGCTTTTCTGTCTTTGTAGAAACCAGAAACAAGAAGCCTTCAACACGGCTGCTTAAGAAAGGGAAAGAGAACTAGAACCTGGTGGGTCTAGAGCTAAGGGACAAACAAAGCTGCCATATTAGCTCCACTGCAAAGAAGTACGCCCACCATGCACGTACGTGTCCGTGGAAGTTTGGCCACCCACACAGGCTATGCCAGCATCACTACTTACAGGCCCTGGGCCTAGCGGTTGGGCTGCAGTCGGTGAGCCCCTTGGCAGAAATACATTCAAAATCAAGTGGGAAGTGATTTAGTTTGGACGTCCCCTCCAAACGTTGAGGGGAACACCCAGTGTTGGAGGTGGGCCTGGTAGGAGGTGTTTGGGTCATGGGGGCAGATCCCTCATGGCTTGGTGCTGCCCTCACTCTAGTGAGTGAGTTCTCACAAGATCTGGTTATTTAAACGTGTGGCACCTATCTCCCATCTGGCTTCTGCTTTTGCCATGTGAAATGCCTGCTCTTACTTCGCCTTCTGCCATGAGTAAAAGCTTCCTGAGGCCTCCCCAGAAGCGGACACTGGCACTATGCTTCCTATATACCCTGTGGAAACATGAGCCAATTAAATGTATTATCTTATAAGTTACCCAGTCTCCAGTACTTTTATTTATTTATTTATTTATTTTTTGAAATAGGGTCTTACTCTGTGGCCCAGACTAGAGTGCAGTGGTGCAAACAAAGCTTACTGCAGCCTTGACTGCCTCTGCTCAAGCGTTCCTAATGCCTCATTTCCCACAAGTAGCTGGAACTACAGGCATGCACCACCATGCCCAACTAATTTTTCTATTTTTTGTAAAGACAGAGTTTCACCATGTTGTCCAGGCTTGTCTTGAACTTCTGAATTCGAGCAATCTTCCTGCCTTGGCCTCCCAAAGTGCTGGTAAGGTATTTCTTTCTTTCTTTTTTCTTTTTTTTCTTGAGACTGACTTTCACTCCGTTGCCCAGGCTGGAGTGTAGTGGCATGCTCTCTGCTCACTGCAACCTCCGCCTCCTGAGTTCAAGCGATTCTCATGCCTCAGCCTCCCTAGTAGCTAGGATTACAAGCCTGTGACACCATCCCTGACTAATTTTTGTATTTTTAGTAGAGACAGGGTTTCCCCATGTTGGCCAGGCTGGTCTCAAACTCCTGACCTCAGGTGATCTGCCCGCCTCGGCCTCCCAAAGTGCTGGGATTACAGGCGTGAGTCACCACACCCAACTGGTATTGCTTTATAGCAATGCAAGAGCAGCCTAACACAGGAGGAAACATGGGAGTCACAGGGGCCTGTCCCATTTATCACAGAGCCCAGACACTAACTGAGTATTTGGGAAGTACAGTCATACCCTGAGAAAAGAGACTAGCCCCTATCCTGGGCTCAGGAGTTCCATGTGGAGCTCAGATCCAGGAGTAACTATGCACTGTAAAGAAATTCGTCCCAGCCTACTAAGTAATTGACTTAAGGTGACAAGAATTTTTCAGACCACACCTGTTGTTGAAGCCAGGGCTACCAAAGCCAAACAGAGCTGGGAAAATAAAAAAAAATGACACCATTATTTGATGCATAGCTTACTTGTGCTTAGTAAATCCTCCCTTACTTGCATGTTACTCTTTTATGTCCTCTCTTTACCCCACACTGTTTTCTTTAACAGCACCTCACCCTGCTCCTCCCCCTGCACTCGGTAATAGATAAGGTCCTGGATGCTTGTTTTTCAGCCTTGGTTATCTTTGCATCCTCAGAAGGATCTAACAATCTAACTTGCTCAGAGTGGTACTTACCTATTCATTGAACTGCATTTTTTTGTGTTATTAAGTCAAAGTAACAAGGACTTACTTTCTAGAACCGTATGCCATCGCTCTGATATAAAGTACTATTATAAAGGTTACCCAATTTGACATGAATATAACAGCTTGAACCAGCTTGCAAAGCGTTTTATACATGGAGTGAAGTTGCAATTGCTAAGGCAGCTGCATTCTTTCTAGAGAATAGCAAAGATTCTTTGAAGCATTCAAAAACATATAGTCATTGTATATGTTAGTGCTGCCCTTGAAATTACAAAGGATCTTTTGATGAGAGTTCTAAGCTACAAGTGTTTCCATGGATGCTTGAGGATAATGAGCACAGATTCACACTCTTGCACTTAGAGTTGATTCATCTCTTTTGTGACTCTTCCTGGTGAACAAAGAAAAATGAAAGTAGGTATGAAGTGAACATATACTGAGTCATGTGGGAAACATTTTTGCTTAGTTTTCAAAGAAATGTTTTAGCATGCTGAGTTCCAATACAGGGAATTGTGGGAGTCAAATGAATGCAGAAAGTATTCATGGATGTATTCAGCACAAATTTGAGCCAAAGAATCTAACAAAACTTACATTACACTCTTGTTTTCCATCAAAGAGAATCAAATTATAACTTTGTAAGTTTCTAGGGCTTTTCAAATTAAACTGTCTTTTAAAAAAAAGTGTTGAATAAACATCAAGGCCAAATCTTGTTTCAACAAAAAACATTTTAATAGTAAGCAAGTAAAGCAGAGTGACAATTTCTAAGTTTCTGCTGATTACTATTTATCTAAACTGCTCACAACAGCATCAGGACTGTAGGATCTGGGCTTTGACCCACATGCCAATCTCACCTCAATCCCTTTCCTTCTGCCACACAAACAACCTTTCAGTTTCTTGACTTTGCTGTGCTTTTTTACACCTTGGGTCTTTGCACATAATGTTCTCTTTTCTCTAGAAAGTTCACCATTTCCCCACCCTGCACACTCCTTACACAACTGGCTTCTTCTAATCATTTACATCTAAACCTAAATATGATTTTCTAAGGGAGATCTTCCCAAAATTTGGATTCAGAACAATCTCAACACCAGCAGGCTTTTTATGGAAGTTGACAAGCTAACGGTAAAATGTATACGGAGATGTAAAAAATTAAAAACAAAAAAATGTATATGGAGATGAGAAGGGCCAAGAATACCCCAGAGAATCTGTACAAATACCCAAGAGAAGATGTACAAAGCCCTAATAATAAAATAAGGAGTGATCTATTAATATACAATGAAATAAGAACTTCCTTTCTTTCAATGATACTGTTAAAATTATGGAAAAGCAAGCTATAAAAATGTATGGGTATGTGTGTAATAGGCTTATGTCCAGAATGTATAGCATTTCTACAAATCTGTAAGAAAAAGAAAGAGAACCCTATAGAGAAATGAGCACAAGACTTGAACATGCACTCCACAGAATAAAATAAACAAATGGCATCTTAACACATGAAAAGATGCTCAACCACATTAATCATCAGAGAAATGCAAACTAAAAACAATAAATAACACAGGCATACCTTCTAAAATAACTAAAATTTAAAACTCTTGACGATACTAAACATTAGTAAATAGGGGGAAACAACTGAAATTCTCATTAATTGCTGGTAAGAGTATAAATTAGCATCACTTTGAGAAACAATTTGGCCCATATACTAAAGCTGATATATACCTATGCTATAATCTAGTAATTTCTCTTCTGGTTATATAAACAAGAGAAATGTATACATATGCTTCCCAAACAATATGTAAAAATGTACACAGCAACACTTTTCATAGCAGGCCAAAATCAGAAACAATTCAAATATCCAACAATAATAGAATGAGAATGGCTAACTAAAATGTGGTATATTCATACACTAGAATACCAAATAGTGCTGAAAATGAACAACCTACACTCAACAACATAGACAAATCTCACAAACATACCATTGAGTAAAATAAGCCAAACACAAAAGGGTACATACTATATTATTCCATTTACATAAATTGAAAATATAGGCGAAATTAATCTACCATGATAGAAGTCAGGACTGGAGTTACCTTAAGAGAGAAGGGGGCAGTCTTCTTGAGTGCTGGTTATGTTCTATTTCCTGATCTAGGTAATGGCTGTATGAATATGCTCACATCGCAAAAATTTATTATTATTACTATTTTGAGATGGTGTCTCACTCTGTCACCAGGCTAGAGCACAGTGGCACGATCTCAGCTGACTTCAGTGTCCACCTCCTGAGTTCAAGCAATTGCCCTGCCTCAGCCTCTTGAGTAGCTGGGACCACAGGTGTGCGCCACCACACCCAGCTAATTTTTTGTATTTTAGTAGAGATGAGGGGCGCCACCACACCCAGCTAATTTTTTGTATTTTAGTAGAGATGAGGTTTCACCATGTTGGGCAGGATGGTCCTGATCTCCTAACCTCGTGATCCACCCACCTTAGCCTCCCAAAGTGCTGTGATTACAAGCATGAGCCACCGCATCTGTCCAATTTTTTTTTTTTTTCCCCAAAACAGAGTTTTGCTCTTGTAGCCCAGGCTGGAGTGTAATGACACAACCTCAGCTCACTGCAACCACTACCTCCTGGGTTCAACTGATTCTCCAGCCTCAGCCTCCTGAGTACCTGGGATTAGAGGTGTCCGCCACCAAGCTCGGCTAATTTTTCAATTTTTGGTAGAGACAGGGTTTCACCATATTGGCCAGGCTGCTCTCGAACTCTTGACTTCAGGTGATCTGCCCACCAAACCTCCAAAAGTGCTGGGATTACAGGCATGTGCCACCACTCCCGGCCTAATTTTTTTCTTTTTTGAGATAGAGTCTCACTCTGTTGCCCAGGCTGGAGTGCAGTGACGCAATCTCGGCTCACTGCAATCTCTGCTGCTGCCCAGGTTCAAGCAGTCCTCCTGCCTCAGCCTCCTGAGTAGCTGGAACTACAGGCATGTGTCACCACACCTGGCTAATTTTTGTATTTTTAGTAGAGATGGGGTTTCACCATCTTGGCCAGGCTAGTTTTGAACTCCTGACTTCGTGATCCACCCGCCTTGGCCTCCCAAAGTGCTGGGATTACAGTCGTGAGCCACCGCGCATGGCCCTAATACTTTTATTCTATGATTTATTTGTGTGCCTTTCTGCATATATATTAAAGTTTTGTTTAAAAACATATGTAGTATATATATGTGTATTAGATTCCATTTTTTAGCTACAAAATTAAGTGTGTTTAAGAAAATAGAACTTTTCTTTTTTAATAACTCAGTTTCTATTTTGAGTTCCATTCTATCCTTCATATGCAAGCATTCCCTACTCCCTCGCCCCTGAGAGTGCATCTAATTCTGGATAACTATCTAGGAGAAAGATTGCAGTATATGTGAGTACTTGACTTTTGTCTATTGTCTATCCATGCTGGGATCTGCTGAGATGCCAGCATACTGTTTTGGTTTTTAGCACAACATAGCTTCCTACTGAGTCATCCTATAACTCTATATAGGAATTTTGATATTGCCTCCTAGAATTCCTGTTGTCACTCCAGAGAGAGAGAACTCGAGATTCCATTTCAAGTAATCCACAAGCATACAAGCTTTCGTGGCTCTCCCACCAGGATGACCTCACTTTTAGATGTCATGTATTCCCTCAAAGCTATAGCCTATACCCTGAGTCCTTTCCACTTCCTTCTTAAACTCAAAAGCCAGGACATGAGTAGGGATGAAAAGAGGAAGAGGCAACACCCTACATAAACCAGATGATACCACTCCATTCTCTAAAGGCTTGTAATTGCTTTTCCTTATATTCAAAATTGTGTGTGTGTGTGTGTGTGTGTGTGTGTGTGTGTGTGTGTGTGTATGTGTATTTCAGGACTGGAGTTACCTTAAGAGAGAAGGGGACAATCTTCTTGACTGCTGGTTATGTTCTATTTCCCTGATATAGATAATGGCTGTATGAATATGTTTACATTGCAAAAAATTTATTAATTTTGAGATGGTGTCTCACTCTGTCGCCAGGCTGGAGTGCAATGGCGTGATGCCAGCTCACTGCAATCTCCTCCTCCCAGGTTCAAGCAATTCCCCTGCCTCAGCCTCCCCAGTAGCTGGGACTACAGGTACGTACCACCACACCCAGCTGATTTTTTGAACCAATTGGTTCAATATTGGTTCAATATTGTTTTTGCTCATTGGTTCAATATTGTTTGAGCTCAGGAGTTCAAGACCAGCCTGGGCAACATGGAGAAACCCTATCTCTACAAAAAAATATAAAAATTAGCTGGGGGTGGTAGCATGTGCCTGTAGTCCCAGCAACTTAGGGGGTTGAGGTGGGAGGATCACTTGAAGCTAAAGGTCGATGCTTCAGTGAACGATGTTTCAGCCACTGGGTTCAAGTGATTCTCCTGTCTCAGCCTCCTGAATAGCTGGGATTACAGGCATGTGCCACACACGACTAAGTTCTCATTTTTAATAGAGACGGGGTTTCTCCTTGTTGGTCAGGCTGGTCTTGAACTCCCGACCTCAGGTGACCTGCCTGCCTTGGCCTCCCAAAGTGCTGGGATTATAGGTATGAGCCACTGCACCTAACCAGGTTGTTCTTTTAAACCACTATGTTTTAGGATGGTTTATTACATAGCAGTAGACCACTGAAACACTATCATACACAGAGCCTTGCATAATCTGATTCTGCCTGCTTCACCTGCCTAACTACAGCAGGCATTCTCCTGGCTTTCTACACCCCAGAGCTGCTTTGAGTTCCTTAAATGCTTATGAACTATTCCTGCCTAGCATATTTGTACATTCTTTCCTCTGTCAGGAATACGCTTCCCTCAACCATTTTCCTCACTAAATATTTCTCATTTTTTAAGTCTTAATTTAAATATCAGAGAGGCCTTTTCTGATGAACCAATATAAACTAGATTCCCCTTATTTTTCCCTTTGATAGCATCCAGTTCTCTTCACTTATAGTACTTATCACAATTTGTAACTAAAATGTACTTGTGTGTGATTATTTGATGTATAGTTCTTCCAATAGACTGTAAGATCCATGAAGATAGGGACTATATGTGGTTAGTTTACCACTCTAAACCCAGCCCCTACTCCCAGTGACTCACTGTAGTAGGTGCCTAATAAACTTCTCGAATAACTATATGAATGCTTTTTACTATGGCTACATACTTAAAATAATATTTTAGAAACATCCTGAATAAAAGGTCTAATGAAAACCATTTCTTTGTAATCTGTCTACCAAGCAAGGCACACATTTGAGAACCAGAAATATTGGTTGCATTGGTTTCGCTCCCATATTGAAAGAGTAGCTGATAGGTAGGCCCAAAGTTACAGCCAAATGAAATGGTTCTAGCATCAGATGAAAGTGATATTTTCACTTATTTTCAAAGCCTTCTAAATCCCTTCTTCCTCTTATTTTGATTTCAGTAGAAAATGGCAACTAGTCAGACACTTTTTCTGAAAAATAAATTTATTTGTACATTTGAAAA
The DNA here is from genome assembly GCA_963573385.1 of Cacajao melanocephalus. NCBI lineage: Eukaryota > Metazoa > Chordata > Mammalia > Primates > Pitheciidae > Cacajao > Cacajao melanocephalus. Next base: position 45,583 of record CAUYLG010070837.1, read on the forward strand.
TTGTTCTAAAGTCCAGAGTATCTAACTTTTTTTCTTCCATTGTAGAAATAAATCACATTATGATGGCCCTTCCTGTGAAGTTGCCCTTTTTCTAAAACCATATGCCACTTAAGTAAAAGTGTAAGTCCAGGCAGATAGAGTTTTCCAGGTGGTAATAGGACAGTGATGCAAAGAAGTTCAAAGCTGCATCAAAATTAAGATGCAAAATTACATTCAAGGAGATATTGGTAGCACTGGAAAGTAAAGATCATCAGATATACAGGATGGAGCAGAACCAGCTGCAGACAATTAAAGGAGGTCCAGGTGAACACACATCATTCATTTATTGATCCATTCAAAAATTCATGAGCATCTATTGTGTAGCTGACACTGTTGTATATCCGGGGGATTCAGACATGATCAGCATAGAAAAAGTCAAGTTTGGCTGCTCCGTGGTCATCAGAGACCCAGGCCCCTTGCATCCTGCCAATTCTCCATCATTAGAACATCTTCCATCTTTAAGTTCCCTAATCATCAAAAATGGCTGCTGGAGTTCCAGCAATCATATCTTTAGCTTCCCAGCTAGAGAAAAGAAAATGAGAAGGACAAAATGTGTTTTTCAGATAGGTTGCCTCTTTAAATGCTTCCTATGAACTCTACCCAATAACTTATAATTATTCTCATTGGTTATCTCTAATCTCAAAGTAGACTAGAAAATGAGGTCTTCTAGTTGAACACATTGCCTCCTAGGATAAAATTGATTCTTCTCCTTAGAAAGATGAGGAAAATGGATATTGGGTCGGCAGCTGTCGCAGAGATCATGGTTGGAGTAACATTCCAGAGAAATTCAGTGGAGATGGAGTCTAGAGCAAGGCTACCAAGATTAGATGAAAGAGGAACACTTTTTCCTTCCTCAAGGACAGGAGCACACCCTGAACAGAACTTTCATGTCATTGAGTTTTCAATAACCTCATTGGTTCAATATCCTGTCTGTCCTCGATTTTTCAAGTTTTCTTCTATTTTACAGAAAGTGACTAACGTGGATTTATTCTCAATATTCTGCATTGTTTTACAAAAGAAGTTTCTGTTAATTTACTACAATTATCTCAAGATTTGAGAACTGGTGGTGATAGAAATTTTTTAAAAATTAGGCTTGCCCTTCTAGTATTTTCTTTATAAGTTTTTAATTGTTTTGCAAGACAATCTGAAGTTTCTGGAATAAGTTCTTACATGCACTTAGGCACTGTCGTGAACAAGTACAGCATCATAGCGTGACCCTCTCCACCCTTCCTACATGTTTCCATCGTCCTTCAACTCCTCCATCACTGCCACATGGACACACTGCATATGCAAGGCCACCAGGCTGTCTTTTTTTTTTTTTTTTTTTTTTATTCCACACGTATTTCTTTTTAAGGTTAATAAAATACATTCAGGACATGCACTTGAGCCTGGTATTTCCAATTGCTTACATGAGTTCAATGTAGTTTAACTTGAATCTTCAGGCAGAGATTATTTTATTATTAGTTGATTTTTTTTTTTGAGACAGGGTCTCAAAAACCACTCCCAGACTCTTCATCCTAGTTTTCCTGACTCCATTATCAGAAAGGGTTTTTTTTTTTTTTTATGAAGCCATCATAACACATCTAGGTTCTGCTTATGAAATGTACCTTCCTCAGAGTTCCAGAGTGTCCTGAGGTCAAATAAAGAATTTGTGTAATGTTTAAAATTACTTATATACTTTGGTTAAAAAAAAATAGTCCATATCTCATTGTTTTTTCATCAGTAGAGAACAATTTGCTCACATTAAAAAATTTTTAAGGTAGAGTCATAAAGCCAAGAATTAATCTTCCCATTTGCACACTGTATCTACACTTCTTTCTCCTCCATCTCTGTCATCTCCACCGCCAGATTATTTCCAGTTCAGAGCTACGCAAGCAACTTTAAAGACAGACTCGGGACAAGCTGAGTTCAGGATTTGGGTGGATATATTTCCCTGTAAAAACTGAACCTTTTTTAAAATACTACAACCACTGGCCAGGCACAGTAACTCATGCCTGTAATCCCAACACTTAGGAAGGTCAAGATAGGATCACTTGAGCCCAAGAGTTTGAAAGCACAGCCTGGTCAACATAGAAAGACCCTGTCTCTGCAAAAGAACACTTTAAAAATTAGCCAGGCATAGTGGTGTGCACCTGTAGTCCCAGCTACTAGGGAGGCTGAGGCAAGAGGATCACTCAAGCCCAGGTGTTCAAGGCTGAAGTGAGCCACGATTGTACCACTGCACTCCAGCCTGGGCAACAGAGTGAGGCCCTATCTGAAAAAAAAAAAATCATGCATGCACACACATCCAAAAAACAATGCACACACACATGCATTGTGTGTGTGCATGCACGCATACACATCCAAAAAACATGCACGCACACACATCCAAAAAACAATGTAGAAATCACTAAACAGACAAATACATTTGCCACTGTATTTATGGCTTATAAAAATGAAAATAAGATGGACAAACAGTGGCTATTTTTTGTATTGTGTGCCTCTGGCACACGCCTCTTTTCTGGAAGCCAGCACACCTATTTTCTGAAAGGACTGCAATTTATGTGGTATCAATGCAGCTGCCCTGATCCTCTCCCTGTCTCCAGTCGGGGATGCCAGAGTGTGTCAGGATCAGCCTGGGTCTTGGCCAAGATTTCTCATGTAGAAATTGTAAAAGAAAGGATCTTTCTCTCTCAAAGGTGGCAAGTTGTGAGAAAAAGGAAATCTGAAACTGCCTATAACCATCATCCTTAACCCTAGAAATAAGTCATCTACTATAGATAAAAATGAGGCTAAATGTAAAAGAAGTCAGGAATAGAAAGATGAAAAGAGGTAGAGCCCTGAAAACCACATTTAGGCTCCTGGATTCCACAGATTTTATTTTCTGCTTCAAAGAGTTTGTATTGGATTTCTGTTATTCACTCTGAGTATCCTAAGAGTGCCTGTCTACTACAGACCAGAAGACACATACACCAAAAGACATTCTGGGGAAAACTAAAGATATCTGCTGGTGTATACAGTTATATAGGTCTTAGACAGATTTTTTAAATTTTCCAGATTGTTTTAGCAGACTTACTGTTATTCACAAATTATTTACATTTAGTTGGTTTGATAACGTCTGCCAAGTCTTTTCACACTCCATTCCTTCAGCTAAACTCAATTATACATTTTTTTTCAAAAAACATGTGGGCTCTTTGCATAAGTACTAGAGTCCTTTTAAACATGCTGCTGATCAATAACACCTTCACCAGTTAAAGTTTAGGGATGAAAAGAGGGACAAAATTCAAACCTAACATTCCCGCAGTTTTCATTAACTTCAGGAAACAGTATGTCAAGAGAGGATATGATGGGTTAAAATGAGTATTCAGAGATTTTATTTACTCATTATATTAGAGATGGTAAGTTTTTTGCATTACTTCATTGGGGTGCTTATTTTAGATTCCCAAATCAGTTTTGTTTCCTGTGAATCACTAACATTTGGAAAGGTCATGTATTTTAAAACCTCTTTATTTCATTGCATTGTCCCAAGACAAGAATATCTATTTCTGGTCATTTCAATGGATGTTGTTAAAATTATCAGCATATTACCTTGGATGCCTTTAAAGATTGGTTTCTATCAACCAACAGCCAACCATTGGCTGGTGATGATATCTTCTCAATGCATTCTGAGTAATCACCAAGGTAAAAGGTAGTCATTGTTCTAAAGGACAAAGTCCTGAGTGCCACCACAGCTACAGCAACCTAAAGCAAGTGTGCCTGGCTCTAAGTCCAAGTTTATGTCTCATCTCTACTGAAAAAAATAGCAGGCAATGGAATGGTGTGATATTAAATTCAGAACCCAGAAAACATGGAAATTAATTCATACATATCTAAGGGAGAAGAGAAAATAATAAAAATGTTTTTAAGTATTGAGAACTAGCCTAACCCCTGTAATCTAAAACTCAAGAAATAAACCAAAGAAATTTGAATTTCAAAATGTTTACATTCTTGTTTTTTTCATGAGGTGGGGTCTCGCTATGTTGGATAGGTCGATCTTAAACTCTTGGCCTCAAGCAGTCTTCCCACCTCAGCCTCCCAGAGGGCTAGGATTACAGGCATGAGCCATTGCTTACATTCTTAAATCTTGACAGTCACCTTGAGAATGACAAGTGGCCAAAAAACCAAGAAGTAAACTATCACTCAAACTCATGCAAACTTTTGAGAAGCAAATCAGAATACACATTCTGAGGATGGCTATTCATGTACATCAGTCATATTTGTTGCAAAAAAAACCTATTTGTTCTTGATCTAGTCAAGATAAAGGACTTACTCTACATCGAGTAAACCTTAAGAGCTGCCATAACCTTAACAACTGCAGCCTCTCTCTCCCAGTGTTAATGTATACATACATACGATACCAATATTTCATTATCAACTATTTGTATTGCCTTTTTAATTTTTATAACTGTAAACAATGGTTTTCAAACATTAAGAAGAATATACAACACCTCTATAAGCCATGGCAATCCATCTTCAAACAATATAAATCTAATAACATGAGTCACGCACTGAGTGACTCAGTAAAGTCAAGGCTATGCTAAGCTGATGATTCATCATTAAACTGAATTCATATTCATGTTTCCCCATGCTTGAAGGCAAACACAAGATATTAAATTATTTTTAAAATGCGTCTTCTTGACAAACACACCAGACCGGCAAGTAAAAATGGTAACTTCATTTGATGCCAAGCTTCCCTGAAGTAAATCAGATACTTCTGCAGAGCTCAAACAGTGCCATGTGTTTCAAAAGGCCCCGAAAGGGGTGAACCACACAGGACAACTCAAAAGAGAAACCTGAAGTGCCCAGGACCAGACCTTCTTGCATATCAGGGGTTTATCAGGAACGTTGGAAAATAAGGAAGAGAGAGCATAGAGCTTCTGTTATTTTACTGCACAATGCAAATCACTGCATTTTCTTTAACTTCAGCTTCATTACTGATGAAATTAAAAGTGCAAATCAACATATTTGCCCCCCAGGTTATGGTAAAGACTAAACATTTCCTCCCCTAAAAAGGAGTGAAGAAAAGCATCTCTACTCTGGCCTTGTCCCAATACCTATAATTCCCACTTATTACTGCTTTTGAATTAAGGCACTTATTCTCAATCCTGCTGCTTGATAGGATCACCTGGGGAGCTTTTACAAATGTCATTGCCCAAATTCCATCCCAACCAACTAAATTACAGTCTCTGGAGGTGGGGGCTTAGGCACTCATAGGTAATTTTTTGAGAGTACTCAGGTGATTATGATGTGTAGTCATGGTGGAGAGTCACCAGAATAGCAATTCTCGTAGTGTGGATCCCAAACCAGTATTAGCATCACCAACTTACTGGAAATAAAATTCTTGGCCCCACCTCAGACTAACTGAATCAGACAATTTAGGAGCGGGATCCAGCAATCTGATTTGCATTTTAACAAGCCCTCCAGGGAATGCTGACATAAGCTGAACTTAGAGAACACTGCAATAGAACAAGGTATTAAAGATTGCAGCTAAAATTCAGTGTTAACTAGATGTGGTAACATGATGCATTACTAGATTGACTCCTACTTTAGTCTGAATTCATTGGCAATTTTAATGTATTAATCATTTAAACTGTTCCTGAAAGAATGAGACAGAGGATAATGAGCATAGATGGAAAAATATGTAGAAAAGGAATGTGGTCAGTGCTATTCAATACAAATAGAACGTGTGACTGGCTGTGGTGCCTCATCCCCGTAATCCCAGCACATTGGGAGGCTAAGGCAGGCAGACCACTTGAGTTCAGGAGTTCAAGACTAGCCCGGCAACATGGCAAAACCTTGTCTCTAGAAAAAAATACAGAAATAATTAGCCAGGCATGGTGACATGTGCCTGTAGTCCCAGCTACTCAGGAGGCTGAGGCAGGGAGATCACTTGAGCCCACAAGGTGGAGGTTGCAGTGAGCTGAGATGGCACCACTGCACTCCAGCCTGGGCAACAGAGAGAGACTCTGTCTTAAGAAAATAAAAATAAATAATAAGTTAAATATATATATATATAATGTATATATGATAAATGTATATATAACAAATAATGTAATAATATATAATAAATACATATATACATGTAACGTGAGGCACAAATATGAGTCACAAATGCAAGCCACTATGTCATATAAAGTTTTCTAATATCCTTAAGAGTAAAAAAGAAACAGGTAAAATTACATCTAAAATATATTTACTGGGAGGGGTCAAGATGGTCAATTAGAAGCAGCTGTGGTCAGTGGCGCCCACCGAGAAGAACGAAAACAGTGAGTGAATCTTGCACTTTCAACTGAGGTATCCAGGTTCTCTTATTGGAACTGACTAGGCAGTTGGCAGGACCCAGGGAGAGTGATGAAAAGCAGGGTGGAGTGACGGCCCATCTGGGAGCTGCATGGCGCCAGCGGAGCTCCCACCCCAACCAAGGAGGTGGTGAGTGATTGTGCTACCCCACCTGGGGAAACTACACTTTTTCCATGGATCTGTGCAACCCGTGGATCCCCACCTGAGCCCATACCACCAGGGCCTTGGGTTCCAAGCACAGAGCTATAAAGACTCTGGGCAGCCACTTGGGCAGTGGCCAGCAGCAGCAGGGAGAGTCTGCTTCAGACAACTGAGTTCCTGGGGATAGGGTCCACCAAAATCACTGCGGCTCCAGGCGGCCATGCTTCCCTGATGGCACCAGGGAGACTGGACAGTTGGACCAGGAGGAATTCCCCAAGGTGCAGCACAGAGGCTGTGGCAGATCGTGGCCACACTGCTTCTTTAGGTGGGACCTGGACCCATCCCTCCTCACTGGGCAGGGCCTCCCTGCAGGAATTTCAGCAACTCCAGCTACGGGTTTACGGACAGAACTCTGATCTCTCTGGGACAGAGCCCTTGACAAAAGGGGTGGCCACGGTCTCCATAGTTCAGCAGATTTAGTCTTTGCCACCTGTGGGCTCTAAAGAATCTGGGCAGTCTGGAAGAGGGGGATTCCCCCTAGCACAGGGCACCTGCTCCTCCGAGGGGCAGCCAGAGTGCTTTGTTAAGCAGGTCCCAAATCCCGTGCCTCCTGCCTGGGTGAGACTTCCCATCAGGGGTCACCAGACACCTTATATAAGAGTGTTCTAGCCGGCATCATGTTGGTACCCCTCTGGGACAGAGTTCCAGAGGCAGGAGCAGGCAGCCATCTTGGCTGTTCTCTAGCCTCCTCTGGTAACATCTCCAGGTGCGGGAGGGACCCAGGTGAATAGGGTCTGGAGTGGACCCCCAGCAAATCACAGCAGCCCAATGGAAGAGGGGCCTGACTGTTAAAAGAAAAACAAACAGGCCAGGTGCGGTGTCTCACACCTGTAATCCCAGTACTTTGGGAGGCTGAGGCAGGTAGATCATTTGAGGTCAGGAGTTCAAGACCTGCCTGGCTAACATGGTAAAACCCCATCTCTACTAAAAATACAAAAATCAGCCAGGTGTGATGGCACATGCCTGTAATCCCAGCTACTAGGGAAGCTGAGGCAGGATAATCACTTGAACCTGGGAGGCGGAGGCTGCAGTGAGCAGAGATGGCGTCATTGCACACCAGCCTGGGCAACAGAGTGAGACCCTGTCTAAAAAAAAAAAAAAAAAAAAAAAAGGAAAGAAAGATAATGAAAAAGAAAAACAAACAGAAAGCAACAACATCAAAAAAGATCCCACAAAAACCGGAACCAAAGGTCAGCAGCCTCAAAGATCAAAGGTAGATAAGCTCACAAAGATGAGAAAAAATCAACACAAAAGCACTAAAAGCTCAAAAGCCTTTTCTCCTCCATATGATCGTAACACCTCCCCAGCAAGGGTACAGAACTAGGCTGAGACTGAGATGGATGAACTGACAGAAGCAGGCGTCAGAAGGTGGGTAATAACAAACTTTGCTGAGCTAAGGGAGTATTTCTAACCCAATGCAAAGAAGATCCGATCCATGATAAAACATTAGGGCAACTGTTAGCCAGGATAGACAGTTTAAAGAGAAACCTCAATGGCCTGATGAAGCTAAAAAATGCAACACAGTAACTTCACAATGCAACTGCAAGTATCCACAGCCAAATAGACCAAGCAGGGGAGAGAATCTCAGAGCTTGAAGACTATCTTGCTGAAATAAGACAGGCAGACATGATGAGAGAAAAAAGAATGAAAAGAAACAACAACAAAAAAAAACTCTCAGAGAACTATGTAATTATGTAAAAAGACAAAATCTATGACTGACTTGGGTACCTGAAAGAGACAGGGAGATGGAACCAAGTTGGAAAACATAGTTCAGGATATCATCCAGGAGAACTTCCCAACCTAGCAAGACAGACCAACACTCAAATTCAGAAAATCCAGATAACCCCAGTAAGATATTCCATGAGAAGTTCAACTCTAAGATACATAATCATCAGATTCTCCAAGGTTGAAATGATGGAAAAAATGTTAAGTGCAGCCAGAAAGAAAGGTCAGGAGCTGGGTTTTTTTTTTTTTAAGATTAATAAAATAGACCACTAGCAAGACTAATAAAGAAGAAAAGAGAGAAGAATCAATTAGACACAATAAAAAATGATAAAGGGGATATCACCACTGATCCCACAGAAATACAAACTGCCATCAGAGAATACTATTAACACCTCTAGGCAAATAAACTAGAAAATCTAGAAAAAAGATGGATAAATTCCTGGACATATACACCCTCCCAAGACTAAACCAGGAAGAAGTTGAATTCCTGAACAGACCAATAATGAATTCTGAAATTGAAGCAGTAATAAATAGCCTAAAAATAAAAAAAAAGCCCAGGACCAGATGAATGTACAGCTGAATTCTACCAGAGGTTAAATAAACAATTCCAAACAATTGAAAAGGAGGGACTCCTCTCTAACTCATTTTATGAGGCCAGCATCATCCTGATACCAAAACATGGCAGAGATACAACAAAAAAAGAAAACTTCAGGCCAATATCCCTGATGAATATCAACGCAAAACCTCAATAAAATACTGGCAAATGAAATCCAGCAGCATATCACAAAGCTTATCCACCACAATCAAGTCAGCTTCATCCCCAGGATGCAAGCCTGGTTCAACCTATGCAAATCAATAAATGTAATTCTTCACATACACAGAACTAGAGACAAAACCACATGATCATCTCAATACATGCGGAAAAGATCTTCAATAAAATTCAACATCCCTTCATGTTAAAAACTCTCAATAAACTACGTATTGAGGAAACATATTGCAAAATAGCCATTTATGACAAACCTACAACCAATATCATACTGAATGAGCAAAAGCTGGAAGGATTCCATTTGAAAATCAGCACAAGATAAGGAAGGATACCCTCCTTCACCACTCCTATTCACCATAGTATCAGAAATTCTGGCCAGGGCAATCAAGAAGAGAAAGAAATAAAGCATATTCAAATAGGAAGAGAGGAAGTCAAATTGTCTTTGTTTGCAGACGACATGACCCTATATCTAGAAAAACCCTTTGTCTCAGCCCAAAAACTTCTTAAGCTGGTAAGCAACTTTGGCAAAGTCTCAGATATAAAATCAGTATGCAAAATTTACAAACATTTCTATACACCAATAGCAGACAAGCCAAGAGCCAAATCATGAATGAACTCTTATTCACAATTGCTACAAAGAGAATAAAATACTTAAGAATACAGCTAACAAGGGAAGTGAAGGACTTCTTCAAGGAGAACTACAAACCACTGCTCAAGGAAATAAAAGAGGACACAAACAAATGGAAAAATATTCCATGCTTATGGATAGGAAGAATCAATATCGTGAAAATGGCCATACTGCCCAAAGTAATTTACAGATTCAATGCTATTTCCATTAAACTACCACTGACATTCTTCACAGAATTAGAAAAAACTATTTTAAAATTCATATGGAAACAAAAGAGTCCATATAGCCAAGACAATCATAAGCAAAAAGAACAAAGCTGGAGGTATCATGCTACCCAACTTCAGACTATACTACAAGGCTACAGTAACCAAAACAGCATGGTATTAGTACAAAAACAGACACATAGACCAAAGGAGCAGAATAGAGAACTCAGAAATAAGACCGCACATCTACAACAATCTGATCTTCAACAAATCTGACAGAAACAAGCAATGGGGAAAGGATACCCTATTTAATAAATGGTCCTGAGAGAACTGGCTAGCCATATGCAGAAAATTGAAACTGGTTCCCTTCCTTACACCTTATACAAAAATTGACTCAAGATGGATTAAAGACTTAAATGTAAAACTGAAAACTACAAAAACCCTAGAAACAAATCTAGGCAATACCATTCAGGACATAGGCACAGGCAAAGATTTCATGACAAAAAATGTCAAAAGCAATTGCGACAAAAGCAAAAAATTGAGAAATGGGATCTAATTAAACCAAAGAACTTCTGCACAGCACAAGAAACTGTCAGAGAAAACAGACAACCTACAGAATGGGAGAAAACTTTTGCAATCTATCCATCTTACAAAGGTCTAATATCCAGAATCTACAAGAAACTTAAACAAATTTACAAAAAAAAAGCAAACAACTCTATTAAAAAAGTGCGCAAAGTGGGTGGGTGCCTTGGCTCATGCCTGTAATCCCAGCACTTTGGGAAGCCGAGAAGTCACCAGTACGAGACCAGCCTGACCAATATGGAAAAATCCCATCTCTACTAAAAATACAAAATTAGCTGGGCATGGCAGCACATGCCTGTAATCCCAGCTACTTGGGAGGCTGAGGCAGGAGTATCACTTGAACCTGGGAGGTAGAAGTTGAAGTGAGCTAAGATCGTGCCATTGCACTCTAGCCTGGGCAACAAGAGCAAAACTCCTTCTAAAAAAAAAAGTGGGCAAAGGACATGAACAGACATTTCTCAAAAGACATTTATGTCTGAGCACAGGAGGCTGAGATGGTCAGATCACGAGGTCAAGAGATCGAGACCAGTGGCCAAAATGGTAAAACTCTGTCTCTACTAAAAATATAAAAATTAGCCAGGCATGGTGGTGCATGCCTGTAATCCCAGCTACACAGGAGGCAGAAGAATCACTTGAACCCGAAGGCAGAGGTTGAGTGAGCTTAGATCGCGTCACTGCACTTCATCCTCCATTATTGAGAGTGAGATTCTGTCTCAAATAAATAAATAATGTTTCTGCTCAACTTTTTTTTTAATGAAAGTAAGTTTATTAAGAAAGTAAATGAATAAAGAACAGCTACTGCATAGGCAGAGCAACCTCTGCTCGACTTTTTTAAGGGATATTTTTCAGTAGGATTATACAGGACTGACAGGTCACTGGCTGTAGATAGCATTTTCTTATAAGTTCTCAGGCCTGGCCAGCTGCAATCTGTGGGGCCCAGTACAAAATGAAAATACAGGGCCCCTTGTTTATAAAGCAGGGGGGAAAAGTGCCTTCAAGGCTAGTAAAATATAGCACTTTCTCCTTTCTTCTGTAGTCTCTCTTCAACCTGTCATTGTGTTTTTTGCTATTTGATGCAACAGGCCCTGGGAATGGAGTGTGAGGAGGGGCTGGGGAAAGATACTCAAGATTGAGTACAGACTTCCACAGGCAAGAGAGAGGCTGCCCCAGAATTTGGCACACACAAAGGTGTCACTTAACCCAATATACTTTCAGCTGTTTTTACGTTGTAAAACCTGTAACTACAGAAGATACGAAACAATGAAAATAAATCTGATCTTATTTTCAACAAGACATACTTTTTCAATTTGGTTGCCTGTAGAAGTATAAATAAGAAATAATCCTAAAACTTTCAAAGATTTTACACTGTACAAGTTAGGTCTTTTTGCTTCTCCTTTAGAGATAAATTGCCTCTTTCAAACCTGAGCCCCTTTACTTCCAAGAGAATGAGGAATGGCTCTGAAAATCTCAGTAGTTTGGCTCAGAGACAAATGAGCTGACTCTTTAAACAGTGGGAGGTGTCAAGAGAAGCCAACTTCAAGGAAATCCAAGTTTTTCCTCCCAGCTTCCTCCTCCTGACATACTGATCCAAAAACATATAGGGCCTGACCATTTGTAAGAAATGGTGTCACTAGAAAGTCAAATACTGCATGTTCTCACTCATAAGTGACGGGAGTAGATTGATAGACAATGGAGACACCGAAGTAAGAGGGAATAGGAGGGGGTGGGAGGAGGGTGGATGCTGAGAAAGTACTTAATGAGTATAATGCAAATTATTCAGGTGATGGATTTTTTTTATTTTTTTGAGATGGACTCTCCCTCTGTCACCCAGGCTGGAGTGCAGGGGCACAATCTTGACTCACTGCAACCTCTGCCTCCTGGGTTCAAGCAATTCCCCTGCCTCAGCCTCCAGAGTAGCTGGGACTACAGGCATGAGCCACCACACTCGGCTAATTTTTGTATTTTTGGTAGAGATGGGAATTTACTATGTTGGCCAGGCTGGTCTCCAACTCCTGACCTTGTGATCGCCCACCTTGGCCTCCCAAAGTGCTGGGATTACAGGTGTGAGTCACCACACCAGACCTAATATCTTAAAGCTTTGGCTTGACCACTACACAATCTATGCATGATACAAACTTGCACATGTACCCCATAAATATATACAATTATTTAAAAAAGAAATTGTGTCAGAAAATGGGACTTAGGAGAATGATTGGAAAGTCCTATCCTTACTTACTTATTACTTGATTGATAATCTTTCTTAAATCACAGAGGTTCTGAGGTGACTTTAAAAGCAACATACACATAAAAGAGTAAAATGAAAATAGACAACAAGAAAGATATAAATTAGACTATACTGTTAGAATCAGAAGGGGGAAAATATAGGACCTCACTTCATAAGCCAAAAGGCCCAGTGGGATAACAAAGGGTGGTTCGCAAATAGTCTGAGTTCCTTGAGACCCAAAATAAAAATGGAAATATTGTCAATGACATTGTTTCCTCATATTGTTCATCAGAAGCAAAGCCCTGGTTTCAAAAGAAAGCAAAATATTTTCAGTATTTACTCATCTGATGTTGAGGATTACGATGGATGACTCCCTCCTAATATTAGTTGGGGCGGGACGGGGAGGGGCTCTTAATTGGCATTTCTTGTGGCTTCTTTCGATAATAGGCAAAAGCACCACTACAAATATAAAATACAAAAAAATAACTAGGGGCGGTGGCTCACACCTGTAATCCCAATACTTTGGGAGGCTGAGGCAGGCTGACTGCTTGAGCCCAGGAGTTCAAAACTAGTCTGGGCAACATGGCGAAAACCCATCTCTACCAAAAAAAAAAAAAAAAATACAAAACTTAGCTGGGCGTGGTGGTGCATGCCTGTAGTCCCAGCTACTCAGGAGACTGAGGCAGGAGGATCACGTGGGAGGCTGAGGTTGCAGTGAGCTGAGACTGTGTCACTGCACTCCAACCTGGGCAACAGAGCCAGACCCTGACTCAAAAAAAAAAAAAAGAAACAATAGAAACAATATATCTATATTTTCTGTCAATCCAAATTATTACTCTGATTCAATTTCATATTTGGTGATTAGTATAGGTATGTGTATTTCCAAAGCTGGGAACTGGCTTGAGGAGGGAGCAGATGGACCCAGAATTCTAGAACCCAGGAGGTGCTGGCAAGCATGTATAAAAACTCTTTGAGGAGAAAGGCCTCAAAGTGACTGCTTATCTGACACTTTGTCAAACTACAACAGAAACAAAATTCATAGGCATGGTCTGTGACTAAAGAAACCAGATCCCACTTTAAGGCCAAATCCTTATAACCTGTTCTTACTTATATGATTGGAAACCACCTTCACCTTTCATCCTTTACAAAGCAAGTCATTCCTTTCTATATATACAGACTGGAGATTGGATAATGTGAAAGATGACAGACGTTGTCAAACTTGCCCCACTCACTGGAGTGACTGATGGCCTCCTGAGAATGTCCAGACCTTCTGGCTTAGTGTAAATGACTCAGGCTATAAATAAAACATCAGTCTGGCCAGCATAAATCTACTAAGGCTAAGGAGTTATTAAAACAGAACCATGAGACGGTTACTCAATGAGCCCAGTCTGACACGTGTGGCTATGACTTAAGTCCTCATTTGAGCACTAAACTAATGCTTCTTAAAGACAGAAACATCTATAAAGGATCTGTTACTGAAATAAATTACAAATTCCTTTACTGTGTTAATACTTTGCAGACCTTTGAAATCAAGTTATTCAGATGAGTGCTTGAAGTCCCAAAAGGGAGTGGTCAGCAGTGAAGAGGTGGTGGACGTGGGGGTCTTAACATCAGGAGACAGAGAAAGTAAGTTTTAACAGTCCAAATAGGAAAACTGACATGGGATAACAATTAATTATAAAAATAAACAAATTTAAATTTCTAAAATTCTATGAGAATATGATCATAAAAGAAGTAATAGATTTTAGTCTTCAAATTAACTTTCTGGCATTTGTTTTAGGTATGAAAAATTCCAGATGGCCACTTCAATTTATAGTAAAGTTATTATATAAACTCTGGAATTTAAACAAAATATTTCGTTTATTATATATACTTAGAATGTATCATTTTGCAGGGTCAGGCCCCGTGGCTCATGCCTATAATCCCAGCACTTTGGGAAGCCAAGGAAAATGGATCACTTGAGGTGAGGAGTTCGAGAGAGCCTGGCCAACAGGGGGAAACCCTGTCTCTACTAAAACAACAAAAATTAGCCAAGTGTGGTGGCAGGCACCTGTCATCCCAGCCACTCAGGAGGCCAAGGCAGGAGAATAGCTTGCACCCAGGAGGCAGAGGTTACAGTGAGCCGAGATCACACCACTGCACTCCACCCTGGGCCACAGAGCAAGACTCCATCTCAATAAATAAATATAGTATCAGTTTGCCATAAATTTGGAATCTAATTTCCTGAGAATTTATTGAACACATTTAAAAAATCCCACTGAAGTGTCAAAATATGTGTTTATAGTCACTTATTTTAATTACATATTTTTATTTTGCCTGCGACACTAATTATCTTTATTAAATTTTTATCACTAATGCTCATGTCAGTGCATTAAATATTATACCTAATGAATGGAAAGCAGTTTAATGTCATCTGAAATTCTGTGGAGTCTTTGTAAAGCTAATTTTTCTGCAAGGATAGATCTTAAAAATGCATTTGTCAGTTTAACTTGAACACTCAGCAACTCAAGAAGAGAAATACTAGCAGCTTTATTGGCCAAAAGAATATTGCCCTGAGTCTAACAAAAGTCTTACTGTCCAATCAAGTATTCAGCAATTCAGTTCACTCTCATTCCTCTCTTTCCAACTTTGCAGCAGAAAGAGTAACCATTAGATGTAGGTCTCCTCAGAGCCCAGCCTGTTTCATTCAGGGCAGGCATTGCAGAAACATCAGCACCTGTTTCTGTATTCCCGTAAATAAGTGGACAGCACTTCCCTTCATAGCTCATTCCCATTTGTAATCACAGACTTGTGTGATTATTTAATCAATGTCTGTCTCATCCAACAGGACATATGTGAGAACAGGGTAAGCACAGGGTCCAGGGTGCACACCGCTATGCCTTGTACTGTGCCAGGTCCTTACCCACATAATAAATATGTGTTGACTGAAGAAATGAAAAATTTAACCTGGGGAACACAATAGCAAGCTTCATAATGTCTGCCTCATCCTTAATCCAAATGGTGAAAACTGAGAGAGATTTGAACCTAATTCTCATTTATATTTTAAACTCTTTTAGTTATATTCTTTATCACATATTTGTTAGACTATTTTAGTTAGAAAGGTGTGATTTAGGCCAGGCGTGGTAGCTCACACCTGTAATCCCAGCACTTTGGGAGGCCGAGGTGGGCAGATCATGAGGTCAGGAGTTCAAGACCAGCCTGACCAACATGGTGAAACCCCGTCTCTACTAAAAATACACAAAATTAGCCAGGTGTGGTGGTGCATGCCTGTAATCCCAGCTACTCAGGAGGCTGAGGCAGGAGAATCGCCTGAACCTGGGAGGCAGAGATTGCAGTGAGCTGAGATCACACCACTGCACTCCAGCCTGGGCGACAGAGCAAGAGACTCCATCTCAAAAAAAAAAAAAAAAAGGAAAGGTGTGCTTTGATTTCATAAGCCATTAGTGTGTTTACCACTAATTGGTAAACAACGAATATTAACAAACCACTGTATGATGCTAAGGAATGCAGAATGCTGCCCTTTCTTAGTCCATAACACTAAAAAATAACAAGGCAACTGTCTAGGATGCAAAGCCCAACCTAGAGGAGCTATAGGAGTTTATGGGACATTAGGCCTCCCAATGAAATCACATCCAGTATTGCGAGAACTGCATTTTTGTTCTAGGATTGTGCCCACCCTGGAGTATGACACGGACCTTTCCCTCTGATCTTTTTTTCTCATCTTCTTAAATCTCTTTCCTCATTATCTCCTTATAGCCAGAACTGTGGAGAGCTGCGGGATAACATGGGATATTCCTTTAGAAGACATCCATCGTGTTTTCCTGCCTTTGTCTCTACACGGGGAACCTTGACATTTTTCCCCTTTGGATTCTTTTTCAAGTATAAATAAATCAGAATCCCCCTCAACTGAAGACAACTCTTCAACATTTTAAGTGATGTATTTCTGAAAAAGATGAGGTGATCAGAGGCATAAGAACATTTTTCTCAACACTGGAGAATAAACAATGCAGCTAGGTCATCAGACAAGCAATGTTCATTTAACCATTCCCAATCCAAAGGAGAAGGGTCATCCACAGGGGACAGCAAGGCAGGGTCATTTCCTGTTAAGCTGGCCCATGTTTTCCCACTCAGTATTCTCTGGCAAGCTTCAGGTCACCTCTGGCACCCAGTTCTTATGCTGAGCACACAATGTTCTGTCCACTCTGCCCTGCACCTGTCATATGAAGAATTCCAGGGTCCCAGATCACCTTCCCCTTTCCCTTCGTCTCTACCCTTGCCCTCTGTATGCAGACCTGGGTTACCCAGCATGTTCATTCACAGTGATGATGAGTGAGATGAACTAAAGGTGTTGGTCACTGGAGGTATTTGCACTGGAAACCAGATGTAGTGCCTTAAGCACAGAGAAGCAAGCCTCTGAAGGAGACAGCTCAATGAGCACAGGGTAGGAAATTGCACTGAGTCAGTGAAGGTGAGAGAATAACAATGAATATTGGGATGGGGTGGCCACAGTCCTTGGAATACACAAATATTTTTGAGAAAATCAGTTAATTCGGAAGTACATGTAAAACTGGTGAGACAACCACCAAAAACAGAGATGGAAATGAGCGTATGGGAAACACAAGTGAAGAAAGCTAAGGAGAGCTGTTTCCTTTATGCTTTTGTATCAAGGAGTGAAGGGCATGTTGCCAGATGAAGTCACTTTGTTCATACACAGTCAACAACTGAGTACCCACCACTCAACCCTCAGCCACTGCTCACTTAAATCCAGGTCACTGAAACCTGAAAGTTGCTTCTCCACTTCTACTGTTTCTTAACATGTAGATCTTAGTGTCAGTGATATTTATTCATTGTAGTGACAGGGAAATTCCTTCATTTTCCTTCCTCTGAGGGCGTTTTGACTGATCTGCATTTTCCCCTTTACCTTTCCTCACTGAATTTTCCCAGTAACCCACAGTGAAAGGTAGGGATTACCTTGCTAGCCCGAGAATTCCTTGAATTTTCATCTCTCACTGATAGTTAGCCATGAAGTTAATGATTACTGTTAAAGAAGGTCAGTATAACAATTGACAATAGAACTGACTCTATACTCTTCCAACCCAGCCAAGTTTTGCAGCCATGGGAGCCAGGTGACAACAATGGGCAGGCCCAGGAGAGGCCAAGCAGTACAGTAAAAATAAGCACCACTGGTATTCCAGCACAGGTCTCATTTGGTTTTAAGGCCAAATGGTGGTACAGCAATAGTTTTCACTTCCCTCTGACCACAGCTCTTCTATTTTACCTCTTCCTAGTCCTCACCCTTTTTATTCAGAGAAGACATCTATGATAAACCATCACATGTCATCTTATTTTCACTATTTCCACTTGCTAAACATGTATGGGGAGTGCCAGGTCAGTATCCCTCCTGTCAAAGATCTTCCCTCCCCTCTGCGTGGTGTCTCCCTCATGATTCAACATGGCCTCTCCCCTAGCCTCTGCCCTGCTCCTCTCTTCTCGTTTCCCCATCACTGAGACAGACTTATCCAGGTTCTTATCTCCAAACAACCAGCTTCTTCTTGGTTCCTAAGACAGGCACTCTCAGAGGAGCACATCAAATGGTCAGTTTTTAAGAAAGTTCCAGAAAACCGCTGGGAGCGGTGGCTCATGCCTGTAATCCCAGCATTTTGGGAGGCCAAGGCAGGCGGATAGGTATCAGGAGCAACAGGTATCAGGAGTTTGAGACCAGCTTGAACAACATGGTGAAACCCTGTCTCTACTAAAAATACAAAAATTAGCCAGGCGTGGTGGCACATGCCTGTAATTCCAGCTATTCAGGAGGCTGAGGCAGAAGAATCGCTTGAACCTGGGAGGCGGAGGTTACAGTGAGTCAAGATCACGTCACTGCACTCCAGCCTGGGGGACAGAGCGGGACTCCATCTCAAAACAAAAAGTTACTTTCAGAAAACCTCGAAAACCAAGTTGTTTGATGCAAACAGGAAAGAATTTTATACAGACAGGAGCTTATAGAGACAGAGAAACCAAGAAGTTCTAGCTTTAGATATTGATTTGGTCAGAAGAGAAATCCAGCTGTGTGAGCAAGTGACTAGCAGAGTATTAATCACCTGCCTAGAGTGGTAACCTGCTAAAGAGAGAGCAAGGATAGGAGAGGGATCACCACCAGAGGCCACGTTTGTTCGGTATTTCACGTGCATCCGTTCAACAAATAGCAAGAGCCAGCAATGCCAGGAACTGCAAACAAGACATATCTGTTTCCGTTCTTCACAGAGTTTAATAGGCAAGAGACACAATGTAATATAGCCTGAAAGGAGCTATGATGGGAGAAAGTCAAGCTGGGGCCCTTGGGAAGCATTCTCATCCAGACAATTCAAAAAGGTTTTTGGAAGAAGTGACATTTCAGCTGGGGAAGACAGGCTGGGAGGGGTTATCCAAGCAAAAGCAGGGATTGAGAGGGAGGGGGAAGTTGACTTTTTTTTTTTTTTTTTTTTTGAGATGGAGTCTTGCTTCGTCATCCAGGCTGGAGTGCAGTGGTGCGATCTTGGCTCACTACAACCTCTGCCTCCCCGATTCTTGCAATTCTCCTGCCTCAGCCTCCCGAGCAGCTGGGACTACAGGCGAACACTGCCATGCCCGGCTAATTTTTTGTGTTTTAGTAGAGACAGGTTTCACTGTGTTGTCCAGGCTGATCTTGAACTCCTGAGCTCAGGCAATCCACCCGCCTCGACCTCCCAAAGTACTGGGATTACAGGCGTGAGCCACCGTGCCCGGTGGAAGTTGACCCTTGACTACAATCATGTGAAGTATGTGTAACCAGATCTACTTTCCCAGTAAGGTAACCAAGCCTCATAGAGACTGAAAAAGTTACCCAAGACTACAGATCTAGCCTGTGGTAGAGGCAAGACTCAGTCCTCAGGACAGCCGAAGCCCACGGCCGGGCTGGCTCTTCAAACCACGACCCCAGCCATCTGGCTGCACCTCCCCACTTCACCAGTTCCAGGCTCCCAGAGAAGCCTCTGTCAGAATGGAAATGCCTGGCCAGAAAGGAGAGCAGAATAATGCTGTCATCAGAGCCATGGGGATTTTATGACTAAGCCACAAGGCCCCCAACAAGAGTGCCCTTAAAATTCACCAAAGAGTTTTTGTATGGTCTCTCTTCTCAAAAGTTCTAAATCTAAGTAGCACACAGTAAGTAAACTTGTTTATGAAAAGGTACATGCAAATGATCTCTAAAGGCAAAAGAGAGGCTTTATTTAGAACAGACCTGTCATGAATACCTTTAAAGCAAAGATGACTATTGGAAATGCTCTAACATCTCCTTTCTCTTAAAGTGAGGCACGGCACCCCTGGCTGACTGTGAGTCGGTTTTTCATATCACAGCAAATCTCAGGAGATCAGAGACTGTCAGAGACAACCGGAGAAGAAAGACCTTGATAAACAATTGCCTTTCATTCTAGCCCCTTTCACAGGCTTGAGATACTCAGAGGAAAATTTAAGTGACTGACGTAAATGTCTATCACTAGGTATATTTATTTAAAACCTAAATGGCAAAATGCAAACATTGTAGATATTAATGAAGAAATAAAACAAACAGCTGACGTTTTTCTTTACTCAATGATATTAAGCTTGTTCAGGGACCAGCTTGCCAGATTTGAGGCCAATCGCTTGTAGGTTGCATGTAGGTTCTTCCAGGCAATGAAAATTTCCTTTTTACAGAAATAAAGGTGAGATGTAGATGTATAGAAGTCCTCTTTTGGAGGCCTGTGTACTGTACGGGTAACAAAAAGTAACACAACTGGGCCAGGTGCAGTAGCTCATGCCTGTAATCCCAACACTTTGCAAGGCCAAAGCAGGAGGATGGCTTAAGCCCAGGAATTTGAGATTAGCCTGGGTAGCAAAGCGAGACTCATTTCTACAAAAAAATTTTAAAAATTAGTCAGGCATGGTGGTGCATGCCTGTAGTCCCAGCTACTAGGGGGGCTGAGGAAGGAGAATCCCTTGAGGCCAGGAGGTTGAGGCCGCAGTGATTCGTGTTCATGCCACTGCACTCCAGCCTGGGCAACAGAGCAACACGCAGTCTCAAAAAAATAAATAAATAGGCCGGGTGTGGTGGCTCATACCTGTAATCCCAGATCTGTCTGAGGCAGGCAGGTCAGGAGTTCAAGACAAGCATGACCAGCATGATGAAACCCTGTCTCTACTAAAAATATGAAATTAGCTGGGCAAGGTAGCAGGTGGCTATAATCCCAGCTACGTGGGAGGCTGAGGCAGGAGAATCACTTGAACCCAGGAGGTAGAGGCTGCAATGAGCCAAAATCAAGCCACTACACTCTAGCCGAGGCGACAGAGCGAGACTCTGTCTCAAGTAAGTAAATAAATAAACAAACATAATGCAGCCAATGCTTTAATTTTCATTCAGATCCCTGAATGTAAACGTCCAGCCGTGCTAACTAGGCAACGCAATGAAGCCTCAGAAGGCTGTGGCTTTAAAGGCATTCATGCAGTGAACGCACAGACCAGGAGCTCATGTACCTCCCGACTGGCATGGATATTTCAAAAGGCCAAGAAAAAGCCTCATTTTGGTGTGGCACTTTTCTCAGCTTCCCTCCCCTTCTTTCTACAGCAAAGCTCAAAAAGCCCTCTGCTGGGGGAAGGGCTGGGGGAAGCATTTCTGGCTATGATCCTTTCGGCCTTCAGCAGGTTGAGAAGACAAATCTGGCTCCAAACAAACCCCAACTGCCTGCTCTCTCTCTCTTTTTCTAACACCAAAGACATTCCCCTGCCCAATGTTCCAACTCCCCTGAATGTGGGAAAAAAAAAAAAAAAAACATTCTTTAGTTCTGCCATTCCACCTAGATTTTCCATATCACTCTGTTCTCGAAGGTATCTGATCTGAATCTATCCAGGTATCAGTTGTCTTTCTCTTGTTGTATCCCTCCCCCTGCCCCAACCCCCACTACCAATACCAGGATAGAGGCTAAGGTGCATTGCAGATAAGTCAATGAGCTAAGAACCAAGCCTATTATTTACAAAATTTACAGGGCTCACATTTATATGATCACATTCTGGAGCTGGCATCTGACCTGGTTCCCTTTTCTGCCTCTGCCCTCTCCCTCTTTCAGCCCCTTACACACTCACACACCAGAGCCCCTGACCAAAGAACAGAACACCGGGTATCATTTTAGTTCTCATATTCTAACTTGCACTCATTTTCAACAAGGCAGATTTAGTGACTGGAAATAAATGAAGACACGAAGTTAGGAGGAAAGTTTGTGCATAATAACCACCTACTTTGCTCTCGTTGCTTCTCCTTTCCTAGAGTGATGGATATGAGCACTGATTCTGAATCCATGTTGTACAATTCATACCCCAAATTCGCATTTACTATTAGCAGAGAGATGTTAACCCTTTTCCCTGGCCTCTGCGCCTCTATTTCCTCATCTGTAAAATAGGAAAGCAATAGTACCCATCTCAGAGGGTTGTTATAAGGATTAAAAGACTTAATATGGGCTGGGCATGGTGGCTCACGCCTGTAATCCCTACACTTTGGGAGGCTGAGACAGGTGGATCTTGAGGCCAGGAGCTTGAGACCAGCCTGGACAACATGGTGAAACCCCGTCTCTACTAAAAACACAAAAATCAGCTGGACATGGTGGCATGTGCCTGTAATCCCAGCTACTTGCTTGGGAGGCTGAGGCAGGAGAAATCACTTGAACCCAGGAGGTATAGGTTACAGCGAGCTGAGATCATGCCACTGAACGCCAGCCTGGGTGACAGAGCGAGACTCCATCTCAAAAATAAAAATAAGTTGCTATTTCCCCACCCCACCCTGTCAAAAAAAACTAGAATATAAATAACTCTTTATTTCTCTTTGGTACAGCTCTCAAGTTTTCTTTTAGTTTAATGTCCTCCTAACTTTGTTTTCTTTTAGTTTAATGTTGGAGGTGTGAGACGTATTTTGAGGTTTATGCTCTAGAAAAGCTATGCATGGTTGAAAGATATTTACGAAGTAAATAAAAAGTTAGATGGATCCTCCCATTGTGAACATGAAGACACTAGAAATCAGGCACACGCTCCTGGGAATTTCTTTGTGAAAAGATGAATCGTCCAGCCAGGCCATGAGCCCTGGTAACCTATAAATAAATCTCTTTCTTCGAATTACGTTGACGGAAGTCAGCCTTTTATGTTTTGGTTTTTCATAGAAATAATTGATGTTATTACATCTCTAGACTCCTTCATCCTAAGAAGCAGCAGCTTTATCTGCAATGTGCCCCCACGTTTACATTCTATCCCTGTCTAAATGGTATTAACGTCCACTCATAAGACCATGATCAGTGTAAATGCAATCTGCTTGTACATGAAAAGTACCGTGCGTGCTAGACAGTGAGTGCCCACTTGTTGGTTGAATGAATGAAACAGTTCAACAGTGAAGCAATGAGCTGTTGCAGGAGAAAACATATTTTGTTTGGGAATAATGAGAGATGATTTTCCAGACTACACTTAATCTAAGAGTCATTATGTCCACACATAAAGGCAAGAAGTTATAGAAAGCCTCTCCCCCTCACCAGCAATAGTACAATTTCACAGACATTCACAGGCATTTTATAGCAGACATCTGAGCAAAAGACACCCAAGGTACCAATATGCCTTGCAGAAGAGTCACATTTGCAGCATTCCCAGTATTTGCTCACTTCAAGTGGTAGGACGACCACGGTCTTGTTTAATTATAATTCCATTTTTCTGAAATCAAGAAAATTAAGCCCCGATGTTGCTAACTAAGCCAGTGAGTATCTAAAGGCAAAATTCTGGAACCTGTTTCTAAACATGATTTTCTTTCTTCTCTAACCTATGCTATCAATCTCCAGGATGTGGGTCAGTGCAAGGGTCTCAGCTTCCCCGTCTTCCATGTGCCTGACCTTGAAAGCTCTCTGCTTCTACTATTCTGGCCACTAGCCAGGTCAGCAGTTCAGCTCAACATGGATTTAATTACTCTATGATCGGCTCAGGCTCCCTCACGCTGTCTTCTTTGTTTCTTCTCTGAGAAGCACTGCCTTTGGCTGCATTTCTTCTAAAGACAGACTTCAGGCCACCTGGTCAATCAGGGAGCCCCACCTTTGACTTCAGAGGGTCAAGCTCTTCAGTGATCAGCCTTCTCTCCTTTGCTGGTAATACTTCAAACATTCTGGTTGAAATGCACAGATAGCATAGGTTGATCTCAAAATTTGTCTCACATAGAGTGATAGCTCCTGGCTTGACAATTCCAATCTTCAATGATTGCAGTAACTAATCCATGCCTTCTCCAGATTCTAAATCCCGATAATCTGCTATAACTGCTATAATAACTACCATAATAACTCTTAGATTAAGTATTATCTAGAAACACATCAAGAGGTGTTCCTTATCTTGGCCCCATGGATTTAGAGAGGAAAATATTGTTTCACTTCAGAGTCTTCTTACAAAAGTCATCTGCCTGAAAACAGTTCCCCTTCTCTTTGGTTTTGTTTATTTACTTATGCATTTCCTTTACAAAACTCATCCCTCAGTTGTTTTCTGCCAGTGGGAATGAAAGGCCATCACAGATGGAGAAAAACCTGACCACACATTTAACATCCATCAGCGTAGTGCTGCCACGTATCTTATTATTGATCACACATAAGAAGATGGAGCAATAACTTCTGAAATACACACTAGAGCCACTCAATAAAAATGGAGATTTCTACAGGATTTGAGGTTGTCCAGACAAATTATAATTAATTCATGATCAATAATGAAATAGTTTGTTCGCCCATATAGTGAGTAGGCTTCCTGTTTGCTTCTGCAAGAATGTAGAATACCTCGACAGGCAGAAAAATCTTCTGAAGAGAAGTTTTGGAATCAAAACAGGTGCTAACATCTGCCTTTAATGTGCATAGAAGGAAAGTGAAATCAAATTGATTCTCTTAGAATTTCGGATTTGGCATCCTAAAGTGTGCCTGAACTGCTCTGGAAAGAGAATAATAGATTCAGCAATTAAAAAGTTGATGGCTCTGTCAAGACCCGACCAACTGAACATAAACTTCTCAGTTCTCTTGTTTTCCACTATTTTCTTTCCAACTTGGAAATCTCTTGGTACACCAGTGGCCTTGTTGGAGGATAAGTAACATGAAGATTCTAAGAAGGAAAAGACCAAAGCCCAGCCATAATAGTGACTTGTTAAAAGCTAGATGCTTACTTAAAACATTCCACAGGTATGCTATGGGGACCGCTGCTACACACCGCTCAAAGTTTAATGCTTAACCACACTATGGTCCAGTGCTTTCAGTCCTGTCCTGCCCTGCAGCATGTACCCAAGCCTCTTATAAGTTAATGGGTCATTCATCACACTGGATTTTTCTTAGCTCACTCGCCTCTTAGAATTCAGGATTTGCTGCCAACATTTTCACTTTTCCATAAAATTAATATAGCATTATTAGAACTTGGTGTACTCTGAAAATATCCAGCAATCAAAATTCCTCATTTCAACCTTTCAATCCAAGATTTTATCCTTTTGGATTAGTATGCTGTGTGTAGTTCTATTAATCAATTTTAACTGTTTCCCACTACCAAAAACGTAGAGATGGTGACTCAAAATAAAGCAAAGTATTAGATGAGTAAGGAAAAAAATGATCTTTGAATGAAGACTTGTTTAGTTCCGGTGATTTTTCATAACCTATCCAATTTAATTCTCTCAACAGCCCTGCGAGATAGGCATTATTGTCCTCACTTTACAGGTAATGAAATTGAGTATCAGAGAAGTTACTTGACCCAATTTACATTTATTAAAGGAATATATAAGCATTATACACTATATATCACATTGGGATTCAAATCCAGGAACACCCAAACTGGAACTTGCCCACTAAATGCATATTGCCTTCCTAAAACCCATGGATGCCATTACTGAAACCACTAATGAATATTTTTCCTGTCATGTGAGTAATCTAGTTAAGTAGATATTACTGATAGTGCTCACTCTTAAGAAATTGTCCAAGACCAGTGGTTCCAAACCTGACTAATCACCAGCATGATTGGGAGAGCACTTAAAAAGAGATTTCGTAGTCTTTATTTCAAATCTACTGAATCAGAATTTCTGGGGATGAGCCCAGGAGTCTTTATAAATACAGAGCTCTCAAGACAATTATCATAATCAGCCACTTAGGTAACCATTGACACTTACGAAAATAGTGATGAAAAATCAACACTACCAATACAGTATATTTTTTCAGTGTATTGTGACATACTTTATTTTGTTTCAACTTGATATACACCTGCTGGGCAGAATGTGGGGTAGGTATTTTTTATCCTCCTTAGATGAAAGTAGAAACCAAGTTCAATGGGGAAGGAAAATTTGAAATATCCTCTTTCACCTTCTTAGGTGAAAATGAACTACCTTGGGAAAACCAAACTGGGTTTAGATATACAGCATTAAGAATGTAAATGTCACTTGTTAGATTTCTCTCCATCACTTGCTAGATTTCCCTCCCTCCTCTTCTTTTTCTTGGAGCACTGGATGGACAGTGTTAGGGGCTGAATTGTATCCCCACAAAATTCATGTGTTGACGTCCTTGCCTCCAGTATCTCAGAATGTGACCTTATTTGGAAGTAGGATTGTTACAGATGTACTTGGTTAACATGAGATCATACTGGAATAGGGAGGGCCCCTAACCAAATATGAATGGTGTTCTTATAAAAAGAGGAGATTTGGACAGACAAACACAAGGAGAACACCATGTACAGATGAAGACAGAGACGGCGTGATCTCTGTCTACAGGTCAGTTAATGCCAAGATTACCAGCAAACCACCAGAAAGTAGGGGAGAGGCATGGAAAAGATTCTTCCTCACAGCCTCAGACAGAACCAAACCTGCTGACACCTTGAGCTCAGACTTTTAACCTCCAGAAATGAGAGTCGATATGTTGCCATTCTTTAAACTATCCAGCTCATGGTACTGTTACAACAACTGCAGAAAATGGACACAGATGAGAGACCCCTCCCCCTAGATGATCAGATTACTAGTTACCATTTATGTTAGAGGAAAAAAAAATCAGCAAATAAGTTCATTTATCAACCGATTTCTGAAAAGCAATTGTGATAGTCATAGGTCTTAGGAGTTGCAACCATCTCTACAGTAAATTAACTCAGAGAAACAGCTTGCTCAATGCAATTTTTTTTTTTGGGGGTGTACTGGAGAAAGAAATACTAACAAAAGAAAACATGGAAGAAAATCCTCACACATCTTACCCTTAGCTTTTTTCTACCTATTATTTAGTATAAATCCATCATTTGTATGTCTCCAATTGTGATTAAGGAGGTTGTGTAATATAGGAAACCAGAACCAAAACTTTATTCCACCTAGTCCAATGTTATGTCCTGGAATTCTCAGGCTTCTGAGATGAGGGTGCTTCCTATTTGTTCCCATCTTCTAATCTGAGGTCTAGAAGTAGCTATGTCTCAAATATATGGTAAACATCATATGATGGGTCTCAAAGTCCATGGAGACGTTTCCAAAAGAACGTTGCCTAGAGATGAAAATTATTTAATTAATAAATTGACCCTAACACGTCTTGGTCTTTCAAACAAAAATACTTCTGAGTAAGAGCATGAGGGGTTTGTGAGGCATTTGCTGAGTTCTGTCTCTCAGATAGCTCTGTATGGCCTCCTTGCAAACACATGCCCAGTTTTGCTTGACAAGTTCTTTGGACTGATTCCTCTCCAAATAATAAGCATACTTTTCAATATTTAATAAAAGAATTTATAAAGCCAACATTTAATGCATATTTTGATCATTGACATTATGTAACCTGTTTTGGGGACACATCTCATGGGTGATTTTTATGATGCAATAATAAGTTATGTAACCAACAAAAAATACTGCAGGCCAGGCATGGTGGTTGGTGCCTGGGATCCCACACTTTGGGTGGCCAAGGCAAGAGGATTCCTTGAGCCCAGAAGTTCAAGACCAGCCTAGGCAACATGACGAGACCGATCTCTACAAAAAATTTAAAAATTAGCCAGGTGTGTTGGTGTTTGCCTGTGGTCCCAGCTACTCAGGAGGCTGAGTCAGGAGGACTGCTTAAGCCTGTGAAGTTGAGACTACAGTGAGCTGTGTTCACACCACAACATTGCAGCCTCAGCAACAGAGTGGGTCCCTGTCTCAGAAACAAAACAACAAAACAACAACAACAAATCTTCAAGTACATGAAGATTATGTCAGCATATACATGTGTATCTTCTCTCAGTTTGAGATATAATAGCCAAGCAGCATTTTAAAAGAATCCAACATGTATTTCTTTTTTTTTTTTTAATTTTTATTGTATTTTAGGTTTAGGGGTACATGTGAAGAACATGCAAGATTGTTGCATAGGTACACACGTGGCAGTGTGATTTGCTGCTTTCCTCCCCTTCACCTATATCAGGCATTTCTTCCCATGCTATCTCTCCCCACCTCCCCACCTCCCACTGTCCCTCCC